>PISX010027550.1:0-22751 GCA_004024625.1 Mellivora capensis | reverse complement strand
TATCACCTCACACCAATCAGAATGGCTAAAATTAACAAGTCAGGAAATGACAGATGCTGGCGAGGATGTGGAGAAAGGGGAACCCTCCTACACTGTTGGTGGGAATGCAAGCTGGTGCAACCGCTCTGGAAAACAGCGTGGAGGTTCCTCAAAAAGTTGAAAATAGAACTACCCTATGACCCAGCAATTGCACTACTGGTTGCAGGATATATTTAAAGTAACTCTGCTGTCTGAATGGTGATATGGGATAATAGTGATAATGAATGATGGGGAGAAGCAATTTTTCATTATTCCATTCATGAAAAGACACATATAAATGAGAATGAAAGAAAATATGCTAAAACATTTGAGTTCTCTGTGTGCCTATATTCTATTTTCCTTTTTTGGTTTTCTATAGCGATATTTCTGTAATGAATATGTTGCTTGTATGATCTATTAAGTACTTATCAAAGATACTAATAGATTTTGGGATTTTTTTTTTGTTTGGGGGGTTGTTTCTTGTATAACAATTTTGAGAAATCTCTTAGCCTCTCTCTTTTTGATATTATTAATACATTAGAATCCCTGGTTCTTTAAGATCATTTCTCACTCTTTCCTCCACCATTTGAATCTATATTATTTTGTATCAGGAATAAAATTTTCTAATTTTCCTCTGCAGCATCATAGCATATAGTGTATACTCAATAATTCCTTGTCAGACAAAATAAATTTGGACCTGAATCGCACCTGATGAACTGTTACTGAGAACTCTGCTTCCAGTTAAGACTTTCCCCCCATAAGCCCTTTGTTTTTAGTTTGTTCATTGTCCTGTTTTCCAAGAATCAAATAGAATGTCCAATATTCCTATGATTTTATCATTTGAAAGCTTTGCAACCAAGATCCACCATGAAAAGATGCAGGCTGTTAAAATCCCTACTCCCTAGTTCAACAGAGGAAAGACATAAAAACATTCAGGAAGAAATTCAATACCTCTTTCTTTGAAGTATGTTTTTGTTTCTCTTAAAATACTTTATTTCCCTGGGTCCCTAGAGTCTCTTGGACAATACCCAAGAGAGAATTTTTAAGTACCTAGTGTGTTTCTTATTTGTTGACTGCTGTTGCAGTTTTCCTCTTTAAATTCAATGTGGCTAAGAACAACTTTCTTCAAGACAACAGGGAATTTGCTTTATTTGAAAGGAGAATATCGAATTTTAGTATATGATTTCGATGGAAAAACTAAAGGAAACTAATACATACTGAAAATAGGATGTTTAGATCTGCTACATTGCAAAAGAATGATGTATCTTCCCATGGAGGCTGAGGTTAGCTACCTTATCTCTTTCCCTCCGAAATAATATAGTTTGAGTAAACATTTATATAAGTTTAAATGTTTTCAAATTATTACATGAAACTTGTACTGTAAATTTTTAAGTGAGACATAATAAGTGGGGTATCATGTAAACATTTGTCCCTCTGACACACACAAATATATCTTTTTTACCATAGAATCTTTTAGAAGATATTTATTTTATTTCTATTTCTTTTAAAAAATGTTATTGTTAAGGAGAACTTGGTAAATATATGGAAAAGGATTTTTAGAGAGGTCAGTGCTGCTTTTCAGTTAAAATTGTCTCAGTTCTCTCATTAAAATTTAGTGAAAACTAGAACCAGAGAAGCGTCCTGATACTTGGGTTCATTGTGCAAAAGTAGATCTCTGGAAACTGCCAAGACCGTTTATGTTACACAGACTCTTTTTCTTCTCTCTCCCTTTTTTTTTTTTTAATGAGCAGTGAAGATTTTTATTCCCCCCATTCCATGTTTTATAGCTGAGTCACATTTTTTATTTACAAGACACCTGCCTCCCCTGTCACACATCTCTGAAACAAAAATCAGGGAATAAGAAAGTCCAATTTTAAATTCAATCAGCACACAAGCCATCTTATGCAATGGACTCCATTTCAGCCACTGTCTCTGCCTATGTGTCCTATGCAATTAAGAAAATAAAATTAAATTAAAAAAACAAAAGCCTTCCTCTGGAGAACTGATCATGTACACAAGATGACTAAAATCCAGTTTAAGTCTGCCCAGGTGTAGGATTATTGGCAGTAGTCCTACTCCCAGTGATTGACTTTAACCCCTCAGAGCCTCTTCTGTATTTCCAAGAATGCTGATGTGTAATATTTTAATTTAATATTTCACTGAACTCCAAATTTTAGACACCAAAATGCTTTATAGAAGAGAATTTTTACACAATTGCAAATACACAACATGTTTGTGTGGCTCTTGAAAGTTAAAGCATGCAGTGAATTTTACATGAAAATGTAATTTTATAGAAATCTCTGGAGTAAAGAGTGTAAAAAAAGAGGACAAATAAAGCAGTCATGTTCTAAAGAGGAGAAAGTTGGTTGATGTTTAACTGAAATCAGTTAGCATTGATTGCTTGAATTTGTCATTCTTTGAGCCTAACTAGAATGTGTTACACAGTAATCACAATCTAAATTAGCTTTTTTCCCCCCACTAACTTGGCTTTTTAAAGGAGATACAGGTTTCTCCTATTGTTGACACATAAACTGACATTCTATATTTTATTCAAAAATCAGAAGGCCAGAATATCCAAGAAAGTATCTGATTAGAGAAATTCCACAAAATGAGTAGAAATGACAACTCATTATGTTCCCTTTCCACAGGTGGAAGATTGTAATGACTATGGAAATGCCATTTCTCATTGCCCACAGAGGATCCTGAGAGAGAACTTCATCCCCTCCTCCACCTCAGTCTCTAACCGATGTCTGCACCTGCCCCTCTGTTCCCAAATACTTCTGAAGTCAGTTCCAAGAGCAGCTCAAAAGAATGCAACTTGGGATGAAATAAAACCAAGGTTCTTTTAGAGACCCAGCAGACTCATGAGTTAAATTTAAAGGGATATTAAATCAGATACTGTGACCCTTGATTTTCTAATGCTCAATGTCAATCTAGAAACTGTTTGAATTGAATTGAATAGGTGATCACAACGTGCATTGTGAAAAAAAATTTACACGGTTATATTCAGAGAGGGAGAGTGTTGGGGTAAATGCCTTAACAAGTAGTTTGGTACAATGAATAAAAGGTACCATTTTCCCCTACGTATACATATTAGCAAAATAATTTTATAAAACATCTTAATGAATAATTATAGAAATCTGAAATTTTTCATTTGTTTTATAATTTTAGGAGTTTTAATAAAATTAGCCTTTTAATAACTATAATTCAGCAATGAGTTAGTTTATATTAGAGTAATAGTTGAACCTTCAAATCATAAAAAACATCTACAATAAAAAGTTGACTTTTAATCAAAAAGCTAAGAGAAGGAGTCAGTATCCTCCAATGTAGAATTAGCATTTAGCCACCCACAATAGATTTATTCCCAATAGTCCTTTTTTTTCTTCTTATATTTTTCACCTGGTGCTAGAATGGAAAATTAAGGAAGAAGACATGAATGACTTTAAGAACATGAAACTGTTGAAGAATATGAGAAAGAGCAACTAATTTTATCCAAATCTGACATGGTACGAAGCAGAAACAAACAAATCATCATACCCTCCTTCTTGCCTCATAAGTCTGTAGTTTAAATAACTAAAGAAAAGGAAGACGGGGTGGAATGGAGTTGTACTTAACCTTCAACAACCACGGTTTAAACAATAGCTGCCTTATACCTGTATGCTGGAAATTTTAAACACTGGATTCTTTTTTATATCACTGTGGTTCAATACAAGCCTTTTGAATACAAAATCATGACAGCAATCAGTAATACATACTTAGAGAATGCAGTGACTGGTCCTAGAGAAAAGAGATCAATTTATTGTCAGCCAATAGATTAGAGAGACAGAAGGAGAGAGAGAGAGAGAGAGAGAGAGAGAGAGAATGAATAACTAGATTTGGGGAAAGAGTGCCAGGAACTTTCATTTTAACTAGGCATTATTCAAGCAGTTTTCTTCTTGTGAAAACTAAACAAGGAAGAATATAAGTGTTAAAGACATTCAGTTTCAACCTGTATATGCCCAGTTAAAAAATATTAAAAAGAGATAGGGAAGGATTTTTAAATTTGATTCTTAACTCTTTATCTTCCCCAAAACACTGACATTTTGAATTGTGGTTTTGCCAACCACAGACCTTGTCAGGGATGAAAGCAACCTCCCAGGTTTAGCAAGGGTGAATTGTATAGTCCTGACTACTACTGGTAGTTACACCAATTTTTTTTGTGACGTATCTTATGTGTATGTATCCAACTTCTGGTTATCATACTCTAACACTTAAACACTTTAAACTCTAAGCCTTCTCTTCACTATGGTAAAATTATCTCATTGTTTTATCTAGTGCTTATTAACCTATTTTCCAAAATTTTCACTTCATAGGGTGGTAATGAAATTTTACATGAACAGTAAAATTAGTATTCAATATACTGGAGTATTAGAATAAGTAATGCTGTTTACCAACACTTGATCATCTTGTTTTATACAAAATAATATATTTTTGAAGATTTTTATAAGTGTTTATTTGACACAGAGAGAGAGAGACAGTGAGAGAGGGAATACAAGCAGGGGTAGTGGGAGAGGGAGATGCAGGCTTCCCGCTGAGCACGGATCCTGATTTGGGGCTTGATCCCAGGACCCTGGGATCATGACCTGACCTGAAGACAGACACTTAATGACTGAGCCACCCGGGTGCCCCTCTACAAAATAATATTAAAAGTATTTTGACATCTATTAGGATAATTGCATCAGATTAGATACCATTTCCATCACCCATGAACAAGAAGCTCTTGCACCAGGGCATGACTGCTGATATGAATCTGATGTCAAACACTAGATTATATAGGTATATACACACATGTAATTATATGAACACACATGCAAAGATTCACACATATCTTGGTAAATTTTACAATGATTCTTGCAGCATCATGTAACCGTGACCCTCACCTTTGTCATGTGTTATTACAAATTAGAAGCCAATTAAGAAGGATCATTAAATTATGAAAGTACCTATTAACATCCTTCTAAGAAATTGACAAATACCCTTGTTTGAAAAATGTTATGTTGTGCACACGTGGAGGATTATTGTTTCATTCTTAAGAAGACTTTACATATTTTGCAAATGATTAATTGAATTAATGCAGTTAATAATATGATATATAGATCTTTAAACACTTGAAATATATTTTCAGCCACATTTTATTGTAAGTATAAGAAATTACTTTAGATTGGGGAGCCTGGGTGGTTCAGTGGGTTAAAGCCTCTGCCTTCAGCTCAGGTCATGATCCCAGGGTCCTGGGATCGAGCCCCGCATTGGGCTCTCTGCTCAGCGGGGAGCCTGCTTCCCTTCCTCTCTCTCTCTGCTTGCCTCTCTGCCTACTTGTGGTCTCTGTCTGTCAAATAAATAACAATCTTTAAAAAAAAATAAATTACTTTAGATTTATGTGAGCAAACCAATATTATCATCTATACGTTTTCCTTTTAAAATTAATTCAAAGCCATAGTTCATTCTTTGAGATTTCATAAGATATGTGTTCTATATCTTGTTGTTCCACAACTTATAAAACATTAATCTTACTAAGAACATATAAAACAAAATATTTCTATACAATAATTTGTCAGAGTCTAGAATTTTGAATTTTAAAGATGAAATTTAGAAACTTTCTAGGAAGCCCCTTCTAATCAGTCCATTGGTAACATATTGTGGGCCACCAAAGTTTTTTTCTTCACAATTACATGCTGCACAAGGAAGGCTTGCCCCTAGATATCTTTGCAGAAGCATCATTCATGGTTTAGTTTTATAACTTCATTCCATGCATATGATCCTTGCAAGTCCCATAATGCCTTGAAGGCAGGTCCTGCTTCTTTAAAAAGTGACATTGCCTTGGCCAGTTTGCACCTGATTAAAACTGAGCTCTAATTGAGTGAATTTATTAAAGTGTTCTATTTAAAATAATTGAGATATGGCCCTGTAAGCAGTGGGCCATATCATCTATGTCATATTATAAATGGAATGGAGCTCATGTCACGGTTGCTTTTGGATAATTTGTGCAATTGTCTGTGAAGTACTGCTACACAATTTCTGAGTGATTGTTTTGTCTCTTCATTCAAAAAAGCTTCATAATGGGCTACTAAGCTTGTTTTCTGGAGATATACATGGATACTTTAAATAGCAGTTTAGTCAAAACTGGCCCATCACTTGTTTTTAGCAATACATATTTCTAGAAATTTAATTTTTTTAATAAATTCACAGGATGAGATCAGCAAAACATAGAAAACTCCATCCATAATTTCTGCCCCAGAAAAACTGAAGCACATTTAGTGATATGGGAAGGAGCAGACTGAAAATAAAGGGATAGCTAACAAAAGATAGAGCAAAAGTTATAGCACACAGAGGGAAAAAAAAAACACTTTTTGACAAAAAAGTTTTTAAAGGTCCTTCAGATTTCATATAATTGGGCTTTCACCATGCTCTGATCTTCACTGCTGATTTTCGAAAATCTCACATTTTTCTTATCCCCTGCTGAGAAGTGCCCTGTCCTGTTTTTAGTCAGAGGTAATTTTATGTTGAGGCTATGGAACCTTTTAAAATAACTTTTTATTATTTATGATCCACAGATGCATATCAGAGGCATTGTTCTGTTCAGTGTGGCACACTGACACCTCACATACGGATGCCTCAGATTACCCTGAGATTATCAATGCTCTCCAAAGAGCTGGCTTCAAATCATTCCGGAAGCTTCTTCAGTAAATATTTCACTATCCACCTAACTGTGTTTAAAGCGGTTGCTATTATTGAACAGGGTAGTCAGCTGCCTTCAAGTTCAAATTCTGTGCCCCTCTCCCACCAAATAATGAGGTGCCCTTGATTGTCTTTGCCCAGCTCTTTTTTTTAGGAATGGTCTTCAGACCATAAGTGAACAAATAAACTTTTTAAAACAGGGATATGAATGAATTGTCTTTTTTTTTTCATTACAATTTCTGTTTCAATAGAATGAGCACTTCAGAAGTGAATTGATAGCCTTGGCAAACTCTGGGTTTTAACCTGGAGTTATGCTTCCCATGGTGTTCCGTCAGACAGATTTTCTGAGTCACCTACAGAGACGCAGAAGCCACCAAGCGGAAGCGTTAGAGGCAGAGAGCTGGAGACACAACACCACAGAGGCTGTCGCAGGATACAGCTGTCATCTTACCACAAGCGTTACTGTGCAAAATCTTAAAGCTCTGTATGATGTGGCTGGTTTCAGTTCACAGAGGTTTAAGACAAGCTTTGTTTGTACCACACATCACACTTTTAATGTGAATTTGGGGTTCTAATAAATTTAAAACCACAAAGTGAAATTTGGCAGCCACATGTATGATTGGAAAAATCTCTCCACTGGCTTTAATACAGTTTAGCCTCGAACTTGTACATCAGATAAATGACACGGCTATTTAATTATTTTCAAGACCATCAATGTATTTTAATTATGTCAGTGATACTCCCTAAAATGGTTCTTTTGGAAGTCTCATATACTCAATAATTAGAGTCCACACAGCCTGAGTTGATTATCAAAAGATGACTTCCTTTTTTAATGAGTAAAATTACTTCTCTTTCTCCATTTAATGTAAAGCAAAGGTCATTTCTGAGGGAGGAGGGAATAAAACTAAAATTTTTGCTACTTTTAAAATGTTATTTTGGTTTAGATGATAACTCAGTAAACAGACTTTGGGGTCTCAACATAACTGTCTACATGATCATTTGAAGAAATTACACTAGTTAAATGTCATGTCAGGAAATGTGGAAGAAATTCAGATGAAAATTAGTCTGTAAATAACCTCGTATACTCTCGAAGGAAGCAATTACTACCCAGAACACACTTTCAGTGACTACTGGGGTGAACACAATCTTGATCAGTGTGTTGACAGACCATGATTCATTATAATCTCGCCTTCCTGAGAAAGTGATCACAAGATTCTGTGGTGAATCGCTAGTATTCCAAGGGGATTTGAGTTTCTCATGCAGATAGTTGCCCAGCATATGACCCTAAAACAAATTGCCCCTTCTTCCAGAAGGGAAACTGCCCTGAAATAGATTGCCCATTTATTCACCCATTCTCTAAACTGCTGTGCGCCAATTGAAAATTCCAGGGCATGACTTTTCCTGGAGCTGTCCTCTATCTTAATTTTAGCTGTCCAGAAAAAGACGGGGCATCTAAGGCTTCCCGTCCCCTGCTCTGCAGTCCCACAGAAACTGCTGTCATTGTGTTAGTTTCTGCTGGCCAGGCAGGTATGAGGCTTCCACTGAGGTGGATGTTACAACAGCCACATGGGTCAGCAGGCAGATGGAGAAAAGGACTGGGAATAGCGAAACAGAGCATGCTTTTTAAAGACAGCATACCATGGGGTCACACATGTGGTGCTGGGTGATCTGACACTGCAGTACTGGCAGTTGTGGGATAGAAATTTAAAGCTGGATGTTTTTTAAAATTATTTTGTCTAGCTCAGTGCTTCTAGATTATTTTACAGGGTACTCTGACATATTATTTAAACATCTTAACTAAAACTTTCTTTGGCGATCTAACAAAGATATGGAGATTTTATAAGCCAATCAATCCCATCTTTTTCAGAATAATTTATCAGAATTGTGAGTTCCATGCTGAATCATTTAAGTGAAATGAACAAAAATCAGGAAGAAAAATTGGAAAAGAAAGAGTAGAAAATATAAGAAAATATGGGGTAAATAGTCTCTTATTCTATTCAGTAAATGTGATCCTTCAACTCTAAAGAAAAAGAAGCCTCAGAAGCTCTGGAAAGTGCAACTCTCCTTGGCAATGGCTGGATTTGTGATTAGACCACCAACCCTTCAGAAGAGCCTCATTTATGCTGTTTTTCAATGCCAGAATTAGAAATCCAATTTCCAGTACCCAACCCTTCTCCATATTCTAGGGCTTTTATCCAAAAGATAGCATGCTTTTAGGAAAACAGCTGTATGACCTCAGTGGAAGTAATTATTCATGAGGAGGACCTGTCCTTCATCATCTGCACTTTTTCCAACAAGTGGATTCAATTGTATTCTCTTAGATGGGTGACTCTGGGGCTGCTTTTATGCATAGGGTCTAAAGCCTAAGAGAGCTGACATCGATAGTGACTCAGAGTCCCACGTTTTCACCACTTCAGAGGAAAACATTGACACCAGGGCTACTGCAGTGAAAATCCCCATGAGGTGACATTTACAGCATAATATATATGAATGGTGCCACTAAGAATTACACAGAGCATAACCTCCAAGGCCAACATTTGAATCCACATAAAGCCATTTAAGAAGGGAACTTTTCCCCCCACAGGAAAACATCTATATCAGTTTTACCCAACAACTCCTTTTCCCTTTATCAGAAACCAGCAGAAGCTATATATTGAGATATTTGTTGCAAAAAATTGGTTTGCCCAATTGTGGTGGCTGGCTAGGCGACTCCGAAATCCAGAGGGTAGGCCCTCAGGAAGGACAGGCTGGAAACTCTCAGGGCTGGATACATTTGGGCATGGACTAAAGCTGTTGCCTGGTAGAATTTCTTCTTCAGGAAAGCCTCAGTTCTGCTTTTTAAACCTTTCCCTTAAAAAAAAAAAAAAAAAAAAAAAAAAAAAAAAAAAAAAAAAAAAAAAAAACCAAAAAAACAAAAAACTTTCCCTGACTGAATCAGGCCTCAGTTCTTCTTTTAAGCTTCTGCTGGTAAGCCTGATTGAATCAGGCTGACCCAGACTACCTGTGAGAATCTCCCTTATTGAAGGTCAACTAATTATGGGCATTAATCACAAAATCTACAAAATATTTTATAGTGATATATTCATTAGTATTTGGTTAAAGAACTACAGACTAGACTGTAGCCTAGTCAAGGTGACATGTGAAACTTGCCAACAGAGTCTTCTTCAAAGGAACAAAAAAAAAATTACTGTCTAGTTTTCCATATTAAGAGTAGAAAACAAAACTACCTGTCAGGAGAAAAATTCAGTCACCCTGGCTGGTTACTTCTCTGCAAACTTGACTGGGCCATGAGATGTCCAGATAGTTGGTAAAACATTATTTCTAGGTATGTCTGTGAGAGTGTTTCTGGAAGATATCCCCATATGAATTGATTAAGTGAAGCACATGGGATGTGGGCATTCATCATCCAACCCATTGAGGTCCTGAATAGAACAAAAAGTCAAAGGAAAGTTGAATTCACTCTGTGCCTTACTGTTGAGCTGAAACATCAATCTTCCCTATGTTCAGTGCTCCTGGTTCTTAGTGCCTGAAATTACAGAACGGAACCACCAACTTTCCTGGTCTCCATCTTCAGACCATGGGACTTCTCAGCTCTCATAATCATGTGGGACAATATCCTATAATAAATCTCTTCTCAGGTCAGTAGGTAGATAGATAAGTGGGTATGTTTGTCTATCTATCAGTCCATCTTTATCTATCTCTTTCTAGTTCTGCTTCCCAAGAACTTGACTAATGCACACTAACATTGAGTGAGCTAGGTCTCTACCTAGAAAGAGGAAATAAACATAAAAATAAGTGAGGATGTAGCCAAAAGAAGAAAAGACTCAAAATTTAAAGTGGATTTACCACTGAGTTTGAGGAGTAAAACAGTATTTTAATGTATTGGTTTGTTTTTGTTCCCCATAATTTTCACTTCTTTTAATCCCCTTATATCCCATAGCCTTCCCCTCATCCAGACTAAACCCAGAGACATACAACTGCCTCCAGAAAAGGTTGTGAAATCACAAGCATTTGAATATCAGAAGCCAAGACATAAACAGGGAATTTAGAAGAAAAACGATCTATCTGGTTCAGTTTCCTCCCATCAACTTCCCAAATTTCCAAATAGTTAAGATTTGTTTTAAGGATAATAAGAAAAAGGGCAGAAGAGGAAGACAAAAAGGAGTGAAATAGGCAGGACCCTGGTAGGACAATGGCTAATACTCTGCACCCACACCACAGAGTTCAAAGTCAAGGGGGGCAGTGAGGACAAATAGTTCAGAGGATCTAAAAGTAGCAAAACTTGCATTTCCCACCTCATCAGATCTATCCACAGATCTGTGAAAGAGGAAATAGAATTCTTCTGCATTTTACATGGAAAGGATCAGAAGACACACATGAATTACAGGACTGCGATCACCTCATCGCATGATATAAAGGAGCACAGCGTTGTCAATGATGAGGGGATTTCATCTGGTTAAATTAATGATGCTTACGAGAAATGGCTTTGCCTTGTGAATGTTTTCACATTTGTTGCCCTAGAACCAATTTAACCTCAAAGTTTGTTAGATTGGTGTCTTTGCTACTAACCATTCCCATTTATGGCTGATGTCTTCACCACCTTATTCCATAACTTAATAAATGTGTGCACCATACAATACCCAGATCATATCAACATTTGGTCCTGGGACTTTTAATTAGATGCCATAATCACTCCATTCTGTATTTCCCTAGTTTAGGCATCATAAAATGGCTTTATTATGGGATTGTAATAAGGTAAATTCATGCCACATTTTTATTCCAGAGAAAGCAACACCTGCAAGAACTCTTAGATTCTATGTGCTGTCAGTAAGATGCCCATCTCATAGTCATAAAGGCCTGACAACACATAGGACTTAGAGTTTGAACTATAATTTGATGACATGTTGCTGCCATACCTTACCTGTTCATTTCCTAGCTGAAGCACTGACTTTTAACAAGAACTGTTATATCCTGGTCCAAGTTTGCATCACTAGGAACTCACTACCAACGAAACCCAACCTTGTTGAAACTCTCAGTTCCTCACCACTAATGGCAGATTTCGATTGCCTGTGGGGTTGCAGCTGATGTGTAACCTCTGCCTCACTCAAGCATATTGTTAGTCCATAGCCCTGAGTGCAGAAATAATTGACAACCTACTCCATCTCCTTCTGTATAAGCCCGCAAGGCATAGTCATCCACGTTAAACAACTGCTAGGTGACTGCTTCAAATATTGCAGGCTTCTACTGAATCCTGCTCAAGGGCAAGAACTTTCTGGAGGAGGAAAAGGAAATCTTTATACCAGTGTTCGTGTTTCTGGTTGCATCACTGATCAGGACTACAGAAAGATGCAATACTCTATAATCTGGAGGCAAACCCATCTAAACCCACTGGACATGGACAGGAGATAAAGTGGGGCTATGCACATCGCATTATCACATGTGTTTAGCAGCTTTTCACCCCAGCAGCAGTAGATATTGAATGTATTTTTCTTTTGAATGAATTTGTATATAAAAAGAACTAGATTATTGACAAAAGATTGACCTTTCCAATTTGAATAACTTCAAACATTTTTTTCCTTTTCAATTTTTCTCAAAATTGTAGAACTATTTTGCCATAGATATAACATTGTTTTATTCATTATTGGTCACTATTCTGATTATCTATTAGTACATAACAAACCATTTCAATACTTAGGTGATAATAAAGATTTATCAGTGAGGACGAACCTTCCCAGAATCTTTAATGAACATCTTCTTGTATTTCAAAGGCCAAAACTGGGACACATACCCACCCAAAATGGCTAGATTCCATTTTTACTCAATTCAAGAGGCTTCTACTTGATATAATATCTTCAATGCAATACTCTCAGCAATGAAAAATGAGGGACTTTTATAGACAATAAACACTATCTACACAATGAGTTTTCTGCATATTTGTATTAGAGAATAACACTTTTTATTGTTGCTTACAGTGAAGGTAGTGGTCTTCCACGAAAGGCCCTACATGACCTAATCTCACTTATATTTGTCTTGTGTCTGATTGATACTTCTTGATTTTACTAATTGAGAAGTTGCCAATTTTCTTTTACAGAAGGCATTTATTTGGCAGACTTTCATAACCTACTTATGTATAATTTTTGAGAGGGCTTTAATTTTTTTTTCCTCCCATGGCAGGTGTAAGGCAGAAAATAGAGGTACTCTACCAATACAATACCGGTAGTACTCCAGAATGGCAAACCCTTTGCCTGTATGTCTTTAGAAATTCTAGGGTGCCTGTGTGGCTCAGTTGGTTGGGTGGCTGCCTTTGGCTCGGGCCATGATCCTGGAACTCCCAGGATCAAGTCTCGCATCAGGCTTCCAGCTCCACAGGGAGTCTGCTTCTCCCCTGACCTTCTCCCCTCTAATGCTCTCTCTCACTGTCTCTCTCTCTCTCTCTCACAAAAGGATAAATAAGATCTTAAAAAAAAAAAAAAGAAGAAAGAAAGAAAAAAAGAAATTCTATTGTTGCTGTCCCTCTCCCTAAAATATGAAGAGGGTATCCAGGCTCCCTGGTTTGTGAGGAATCTATGAGAAAGGCTCTAATATGTCATAATTACTGCTGGTCTGTACAATTACACATTTAAATTACAAAATCACACGATGGCCATTCAATACCAATCCTCACATCTGTGAGTTAGTTGTCATGAGACAATAAGGCAAATTTGGAAACTAGAAAAAGATCTGGGCTACTTTTGAAATATTTATTTAGGAAATTCTAAGTATAGCTTTGATAAATGTACCTAAATCTCATCTCCTGGACCACTCATTCAGTAGGACTGTCAAAACTGGTTGAAAATTTTATAACAGGCTTAAAGGCTTAACTAGTATTTTCAAAGTCTCTACTATTTTAGGTTTCCTGGAAAATAATTGTTATTCTTTCTCTTTGGTGAGTTCTATATTAAGAGACTGATATCTCTACTGTCCTCTCTTGACTTGAATTAGAATTATGGAGAGGATTGGAGTGTCCTGTTCATTCATCTCCCATTTTTCACCCAAGAAGCATGTCCTAACCATCAACTATGTACAGAGACCTTTCTCAGCATCTGGAGGGATAGGGTTTTTCATATCAGAGACTAGATAATCAATTCCAGTTTGAATAATGTTAAAGAAAAACAAAAACAAAACCCTTTGAGGGAAGAAAGAGTTAGTTAAAAAAAAAATTGAGGGACACTTGGGTGGTTCAGTCAGTTAAGCATCTGCCTTTAGCTCAGATCATGATCCCAAAGTTCTGGGATCGAGTCTCACATTGAGCTCCCCGCTCAGTGGAGAGCCAGCTTCTCCCTCTACCTGCCACTCTCCCTGCTTGTGCTTGCTCTCTAACAAATAAATAAATAAAATATTTTTTAAAAAATTGAAATAGCATCAAGATATATAGTCAATCCAGAAAGTTTGAGAATGTTAAGTAAATGCTTATGTGGGGATTGAATGGCTGTGAAACATCAAGGTCTTTAGATGAACAGCCATTTGTTTTAAAAAATGCTACTATAACTATTAGTGGTCAAAATAGTAGTGAGATGATTAGATAAAAAAGGAAAAATTAAAAGATCAACATTTACACGAAAGGAGTTAGTGGAATAGATGACTCATTTAAAAATAATTAATAGATTAAGAGCAAGATGAAAAAGTATGTAGTTATGAGTATTTTAATAGAAATACTAAAATGAATTTGAACAAAGTAAATTGCACTTTGCATTTTAGGAAACATGCTTAAATTGGCAAAAGCCAGCTTACAGAAAGTGCTGAAAATGCCCATAAACTATTTCTCAGAGAATTGATCAGAAGGGGCGGGGGGAGGGGGTCTTTGTTGTTAAAGGATTAAACTCTTTAAAGTGATCTGAGTTTCTTTCCTTTCTCTCTCTCTTTATTTCTGATCCGACCAGCCATGGCCTTATTCACGTAAAACTTCAAGTAGCACAAAGGTTTAAGAAAGCAGAAGTTTGACAAGTAGTTAATGGAACCAAACCCTACCCTAGAGATATTCTCGGATTTTTTATTGCCAAGCCCTGAGCATCTGCCTCTTTGCTTTACTTGGGAGTATGAAGAGGCCTCATGCAGGATCTGTTGACCAGGAGGCTGACAGAATGCTCAACATGCAAAGAGAGCACAACTCATTTTTCTTCTTCAAGATCTACCTGGCTTGCTTAATCCCCAGTCCTCCTCCCTGCCACCACGTGCAGCAGAAGAAGCTGATAATTCATGCCTGCAAACCTCTAGACACGATGCTGCCCTAGATACCCCAAGGCAACTTCACATGCACTTTGCAAATCTTAGCAACTGTCTTGGGCAACCTAAGAAGGAAATGCAGAATGTGGGGATGGTTTCAAACACTTCAGGGACCATCTAGCCTCAAGACCTCCACAGATGACATTTGAACAGTTGTGACTGATTATGTTCCAGGGAAACCGCAGCCATCCTGAATGGAGCGCAGGTGTTTCTTCTTGGGTGAAAGGAAGGGAATGAAATGGGGAACAGACTGCACACTGATAATGCATTATCCTTACTAAATTGGCATCTTTAATGATAAGTATATAATCTCCAATGTTAAAAAGCCTGCATAATAAATATAATTGTCTATGCCTTATCTTTAAGTGAATTACATATCAACTACTTGGTTTAGGCTAAATCTTGTCATAGAAGAAATTATTTTGGTCCACAAATGAAATTTTACAAAGAGATGAATGACAACTAGTTAAGTATATCCAAAAAAATTTGATTCAGTGAATTCTGTTACCAATCAATCCAAAAAATTTGTAAGTAGTTTAGCCATTTGGTATATAAATATATGTAGGGTTTTAAACTTCCTTTAAAGTGACATTTGTGGGTTTTATAACTTAAAAAAGAACCTAATAAATATTATATATAAGTATTAGCAGCTGTTCCTGTAGAAAACAGCTGCTGGAAGGCAAAACAAAAGTTTTCAATGATCAAAAAATTCAGGGAATTGTTCATTTATAATAAAGTATCATACTTGGAAATGCTGATTTATGTGTTTGGCCAAACTGTAAGAAAATTTGTTTCCTTTGGGTACAAGAATTGTTAATATGTGAAAACCCATGGAATAACTGTTTGCATGATCATTTGGTAGTTTTAAACACACACAAATGACAATAAGAGCAAAATTTAAATGTATGAAAATATCACTTACCATAAAACACTCACAAATATTATAACTGACCAGAAAATTATTATGATTTAGGTATCCTTTTAAAATAATTTTTGCTATAGTTTAAAGTAGAAAATTTAACTGTGCAGCTACTTAAACTCTTGAAAACTAATTTACAGATACTGTACCTCCTGTGGACCAAACATGACTATTAGTAGCAAATTACAACCTGAAAATTTAGAGACAAATATGCTTTCCTAGCAAATAAACATCAGAAGTATCTAATTAAATGAATCCTGACCTGGTATCCATGATACAACATTTTTACTTCTGGCATTTCTAGCTATTTGGTGATCCAGGGAAAATCAATTGACCTTTGTGAACTTAGTTTTTTCATTGGTTTTTAAAAGAAGGAAGATAGATTAAATAGTCTCATATCCATTCACTGTGGCAAGAACTTTCCATTTTATAGTCACAACAAACCTATCAGTTACTATTCCTATCCCCAGTGTACAGGTGAAAAAACTAAGGCTTAGAAAAGTTTAATAAATTTTTTATGATGACAAAATTCAAAGTCACACAGTTGGAATGACCTTTCAGTTCCCTTTTAACTCTACTATTAAAATTGTAAAATATCATTTAAGTACAAATTGAATTAAAATACGGAATTAAAATGTTTATTTTAAATTTTGAACTTACATGCAATTTGAATTAAAATAGGGTTATTTAATCTTTATGTACACAGACACTGCTTCCCTAACAAAATGTGCTTTTCAGAATCCATGCTGTGAAACCGATGGTTACCATAATTTTGAAGACAGATCCATATTATCCCAAGTGCCACCCTAATAGGTGCCTATTAGAGCTATGCTCAGCTCTTCAACCATGGGCCCATTTTCTGTTTTGGGTTTCTCAAATGAAGTAATTTTAAGTATCATCTTCTAGTTAAAATCTACCCCTAACTACAAAGTCCTCAAAGATCACTAAGACATAGAGTTCTGAAAATATATATCACTTTGATGCCCCAAGAACACGAGGAAAATAAAACAATGCAATTCATTTGAAGAGTCAAAGAGGTATATTTTAGAGACAATACAGAGTGTGTGGAATGAGAAAGTGAGGGCCAGAGAGACAGAGCAAACCCTTACACATTGGTGGATGTGTTCTGCCAAAGATTCTCAAGTGCTTGAAAGAAACTGAGGCTCATAGCAGTCCTATCAAATTGCAGATGAATGGAAAGGATGTGAACTATTCTCAGGGTTCCAACAGCAACAACAAAAATTTATGACAGACCTGAACTTTCGGGTTCTTGTCCAATATTAGATGCAATTCTTTTGTAAAGCATTTATAATGTTCTTACCAAAGGACAATTCTGTTTATTTAGCTGTGACTTTAATTCCATTTCTAAGTGACAAGAAAGCTAGAAAATGCTACCAAAACAAATGATATTTTTGATATAAAAAAAAGAAAATGTAGTTTTCTAAACATTTGGTATACAATATTCTATATATTATAGTTTAACTGTCATGTTTTTTCTCATAAAAGATTAAAATATGTTATGGCAATGGTAATGATCCATAATACATATTTAAGTGTTTAATAATTTACATTTTGTTAATTATTTTGACTGATTTTGGGTAAAGATTGTTTCAACACATAAGCAGACCATCTGTTGCTGTTAGAATTATTAATAAATGCTCCCTGAACTAAGTATTTTAATTAAAAATAAAATGCTGCATTCATTAAGGCCCATCTTAAGTGGCATGCTCCAAAAGGAATTAATAGTGTATCCAGCTGCCAATCTCTAAATAGTTTGAAAATATTATAAACTTTTATTCATGAGAAACTGCATGGATTTGGATGATTAGGGAACAATCTGTTGAGTCCTCCAATGCCTTCTGCTGTGTAGGATCCAGGAGTATATGAATCAATGAAAATGACAATCCCTGTTCTATACCCGTTCCACAAAATTACCAGGGAGTCAGACTAGTGCACATGCTTTCTTAATTATGTCCTTTTGGTTCTTAATCTCAGGAATGGGAGCAACAAGTCCTAATCAACAGACAAATCAGTCACCTTGCAGATGATGAATTTATTTCATGGTAGTATACCATGAAAGCAGTCTCTCAGTCAGATGGCCTAGGTATAAATCCAACCTCCCTATTTTTTAGCTATGAGACCCTGAGAAATTTACTCCACATTTCTGTGCTTTAATGTCCTCATCAATAAAATGAGGATACTAGTGGTATTTCCTTCATTAGGTGATTATAAGATTTAAGAATTAATAGACACAGAGAAGCTAGAAGAGCACTTTCTACAGAGTAAATGTTTAGTTAATGAAGACTCGGAATTATTACTTAAGTATTGTTGTCATGAGTGCACCTTCGCAACTTTTCTTGGAAGATTGCCTTCAAAAGATAGGTTACATTCTTTCACATTTTCTTAAGGATGTTACCTCTTCAATTCTTCCTTTCAAACTCAATGTTGATTAGAACAAAGGGCAGTGAATGAGGGAAGTAGGAAAACTTGATAATTCCATTTTTAATCAAAAAGACACATGACAAGGAAATATGTAGGTACAGTTCCTAAATTTCAAAGAAAAAACTGCCACACACATGCATGAGGAACAATCACCCCTCAAACACAAGTTCCGGTGGAGCGAGGGAGAAAATGATAAGGAAAAGCAAGAAAAGGGGGGGAGGAGTCAAGATAGCAGAGAAGTAGCAGGCTGAGACTACATCGGGTGGCAACAGATCAGCTAGATAGCTTATCAAACCTTTGCAAACACCTACAAATCCAACAGGAGATCGAAGAGAGGAAGAACAGCAATTCTAGAAACAGAAAATCGACCACTTTCTGAAAAGTAGGACCAGTGGAGAAGTGAATCCAAAGCGACGGGAAGATAGACCCTGGGGGGAGGGCCCGGCTCCCGGAAAGCAGTGGAGCAACGGAGCACTAAATCGGGACTTTTAAAAGTCTGCTCCACTGAGGGACATCGCTCCAGAGGCTAACCCAGGGTGAAGCCCACGCGGGGTAATTATGGCCCCAGGTCCCGCAGGGTCACAGAAGGATCGGGGGTGTCTGAGTGTCACAGAGCTCGCAGGTATTGGAGCAGGGAAGCCGGCTACAGAGACAGAGCCGAGGAGTGAACTCTCAGCTCGGGGTTACCTTGAACCGGTCGCGGGCTGGGTGAGCTCAGAGCATGGCCGGAGGCCAGGGAGACGGGAGTGATTGGGGCTTTTCTCTGAGAGCGCATTGAGGAGTGGGGCCCCGAGATCTCGACTCCTACAGGCTGGAGATTGGGAGGCCGCCATTTCATTCCTGTCCTCCGGAACTCTACGGAAAGCGTTCAGGGAACAAAAGCTCCCGAAAGTGAAAAAGAGCAGATTACTTAGCCCGGCCCCTGGTAAGGGCAGTGCAATTCTGCCTTGGGCAAAGACACTTGAGAATCACTACAACAGGCCCCTCCCCCAGAAGATCAACAAGAAATCCAGCCAACACCAAGTTCAATTACCAAGGAGAGCAGCAGAATTCCAGAGGAGGAGAAAGCAAAGCATGGAATTCATGGCTTTCTCCCCATGATTCTTTAGTCTTGCAGTTAATTTAATTTTTTCTTTAATATTATTTTTTTCTTCTGCTAAATTTTTTTTAACTTTTACCCTTTCCTTTTTTAACATTTTTTAAACAGTTTATCCTAACAATACCTTTCCAAAAAAATAATAATCTTTTTTGGACCTTCATTATTATAGTCTTATTTTATCCTTCATGGTATTTAACTTTTTTTTTGTTTACACATAGGGTTTTTTTCTTCTAAAAAATTTGGGGTACAACTTCCTCTAGTAGATCAAAATATACCCTAAGTCTTGCTCTGGGCTTGTTCTAGTCTCCAGTCTGAGCAAATTTCTCTACTTTATTTTTCTTTATTCTCCCAACCAACTTACTTTATCAACTCCTTTTTTTAGAAATTAAAAAAAATTTTTTTTTTCATCTTTATAGGCATATTCCATCCCTTCATTGTGTTTACCCTTATATACATTTTTCATTCTTTAAAATTTTGGGAGGTAGTTTCTTCTAAGAGACCGAAATACCAAACAATTAGGTGGGTGATCCTGTTCTAGTCACCAGTCTAAAATGTGAATTCTATACTAATTATCAATATTTTTAGGTCTTTCTGTATATGTATTTAAAATTATGAACACAAACTAGGGGGGAAATGTGCAATTTTGAGGGCGGCCTAATTGGTGTTGGGTTAGGGAATATTTTTCAACTTCTTACTTTATACTCTAAAATGTGGTGTGTGAATTTATGAACTTGGTAATGTTATTTAATCAAGGAGATTTCCAATCAGGTAATGCCTCATTACTGACAAAAAAGGGAAAATATGGAACACAGGAAGGGAAAATAAACTGACTTTTATAGTAAAAAAAATATATATTTTTTTTTCTTTTTTATATTTTTTCTTTATTTGTTTTCGTTTATAATTTTTTTTTCCTGAACTTCTTTTTATCCCCTTTCTCCCCCCCACGATGTGGGGTCTCTTCTGATTTGGTTAAAGCACATTTCCCTGGGATCTTTGCCACCCTTTTAGTATTTTATTTGCTCCTTCATATAATCTTATCTGGAAAAAATGACAAGCCGGAAAAACTCACCACAAAAAAAAAGAACAAGAGGCAGTACCAAAAGCTAGGGACCTAATCAATACAGACATTGGGAATATGTCAGATCTAGAGTTCAGAATGACGATTCTCAAGGTTCTAGCCAGGCTCGAAAAAGGCATGGAAGATATTAGATAAACCCTCTCTGGAGATATAAAAGCCCTTTCTGGAGAAATAAAAGAACTAAAATCGAACCAAGTTGAAATCAAAAAAGCTATTAATGAGGTGCAATAAAAAATGGAGGCTCTTACTGCTAGGATAAATGAGGCAGAAGAAAGAATTAGTGATATAGAAGACCAAATGACAGAGAATAAAGAAGCTGAGCAAAAGAGGGACAAACAGCTCCTGGACCATGAGGGGAGAATTTGAGAGATAAGTGACACCATAAGATGAAACAACATTAGAAAAATTGGGACTCCAGAAGAAGAAGAAAGAGAGAGGGGAGCAGAAGGTACATTGGAGAGAAGTATTGTAGAAAATTTCCCTAATATGGCAAAGGGAACAAGCATCAAAATCCAGGAGGTGCAGAGAACCACCCTCAAAATCAACAAGAATAGGTCCACACCCCATCACCTAATAGTAAAATTTACAAGTCTTAGCGACAAAGAGAAAATCCTGAAAGCAGCCTGGGAAAAGAAGTCTATAACATACAATGGTACAAATATTAGATTGGCAGCAGACTTATCCACAGAGACCTGGCAGGCCAGAAAGAACTGGCATGATATATTCAGAGCACTGAACGAGAAAAACATGCAGCCGAGAATACTATATCCAGCTAGGCTATCAATGAAAATAGAAGGAGAGATAAAAAGCTTCCAGGACAAACAAAAACAAAAAGAATTTGCAAACACCAAACCAGCTCTACAGAAATATTGAAAGGGGTCCTCTAAGCAAATAGAGAGCCTAAAAGGAGTAGATCAGAAAGGAACCGAGACAATATACAGTAACAGTCACCTTAGAGGCAATAAAATGGCACTAAATTCATATCTCTCAATAGTTACCCTGAATGTTAATGGGCTAAATGCCCCAATCAAAAGACACAGGGTATCAGAATGGATAAAAAAACAGAACCCAGCAATATGTTGCCTACAAGAAACTCATTTTAGACCCAAAGACACCTCCAGATTTAAAGTGAGGGGGTGGAAAACAATTTACCATGCTAATGGACATCAGAAGAAAGCTGGGGTGGCAAGCCTTATATCAGATCAATTAGATTTTAAGCCAAAGACTATAATAAGAGAATGAGGAAGGACACTATATCATACTCAAAGGGTCTATCCAACAAGAAGATCTAACAGTTTTAAATATCTATGCCCCTAACATGGGAGCAGCCAACTATATAAACCAATTAATAACAAAATCAAAGAAACACATCGATACTAATACAATAATAGTAGGGAACTTTAACACTCCCCTTACTGAAATGGACAGATCATCCAAGCAAAGATCAACAAGGAAATAAAGGCCTTAAATGACACACTGGACCAGATGGACATCACAGATATATTCAGAACATTTCATCCCAAAGCAACAGAATACACATTCTTCTCTAGTGCAGATGGAACATGCTCCAGAATAGATCACATCCTGGGTCATAAACCAGGTCTCAACCAGTATCAAAAGATTGGGATCATTCCCTGCATATTTTCAGACCACAATGCTCTCAAGCTAGAACTCAATCACAAGAGGAAATTTGGAATGAACCCAAATACATGGAGACTAAACAGCATCCTTCTAAAGAATGAATGGGTCAAGCAGGAAATTAAAGAAGAATTGAAAAAATTCATGGAAACAAATGATAATGAAAACAGAACAGTTCAAAATCTGTGGGATACAGCAAAGGTAGTCCTGAGAGGAAAATATATAGCGGTACAAGCCTTTCTCAAGAAACAAGAAAGGTCTCAAATACACAACCTAACCCTACACCTAAATGAGCTGGAGAAAGAACAAGAAAGAAAGCCTAAACCCAGCAGGAGAAGAGAAATCATAAAGATCAGAGCAGAAATCAACTAAATAGATACCAAAAAAAACAATAGAACAAATCAACGAAACTAGGAGCTGGTTCTTTGAAAGAATTAATAAGATTGATAAATCCCTGGCCAGACTTATCAAAAAGAAAAGAGAAAGGACCCAAATAAACAAAATCATGAATGAAAGAGGAGAAATCACAACCAACACCAAAGAAATACAAACAATTATAAGAACATACTATGAGCAACTCT
>PISX010027549.1:0-22851 GCA_004024625.1 Mellivora capensis | reverse complement strand
AGAAGAAGGGAGAGGAGAAGAACCATGCCTGCAATACTAAGTTATAATTCTGTAGATGGGACTGTGCTCACTGATCGCAGATTGTTCTTTGTTTTGACACTGATGGGAAAGAAGACTGAAATTGTATGGGCTGGTGTCTGTCAAGCTGGCTTTGGAGAGTTTCCTTTTAACTCAGAGTATCAGCAGTTATTACACACCCTTCCTTTTCTCACATACCCAGCGCAGTTCTCTTATGATCGTACTTTAATTAACTTTTTGGTGTCAAGATGATTCATTGGATGGGAGAGTAGCATTTCATTTACTGTTCTCTGTGTTGTTTGGCTGGTGCTTCCACCTTTGTGTGGTTTGTTTCCTCCCATGTAGAAGTTGTGAGGATATATACAAGGACACTAACGAACCATGAATTAGGAATCATTGTGGGGGCACAGTTTTGTTTGTATTATCATGTACTAGGGGATAAGGAAAAAATTCTCATTTCTTCCTTAAAGTATGTCCTTTGAATCCACTTTTTATCAGATGATTTGAAGAACAAGTTTAAGTTAAAACTGACAAGGGAAAATTTGATAAAATTTAGAAATTTAGAAATTTGCGGTGGCACAACCTCAGGTGGTTAGAAGGGCCCATGTTCTGTGACTCAGCAATCTCATGTACAGGAATTTATCCTGCAGGTATATTTGCACATGCAAATGCACATATGTACATTTTTGTAGAAGCAGAAGGGTGTTAATAACCTTTATCAGAATGAAAACAATTTAGTGTAACTCACTTTTGCTTTTATTTTTGAAGATGCTATATATTTGCATGTGCCAGGCCTATCAATGAATGTTTGATTTGAATGTCCAGGGATTAGACATAGCTGGGAGACTTCTCTTCCATTCTATATATCTTTGTACTTTATTTTTGGTAACTGTGTGTATATGTAATCTTACTTATTTAGTTAGTTATATGTTTTATTTGAGAGAGAACGAGCTCAAGTCAGGGGAGGGGCAGAAGAGGAGGGAAAAACAGAGAATCTCTCAAGCAGACTCCATGTTGAGCGTGGAGTCGTATGTGAGGCTCGATTCCATGACCCTGAAATCAGAACCTGAGCTGAAACCAAGAGTCAGGCACTCAGCCGACGGAGCCACTCAGTGCTGCTCTATGTAATTTTAAAAACAACAAAATAAAAATAACCCTTTTCATTGAAATGATTTAAGCCCTATCCTTTTTTTTTTTTTAAATAAAGTAAACTCCACCCCTGATGTAGGTCTTGTCTCATGACCCCAAGATTCAGAGTCACATGGTCCACCGACTGAGCCAGCCAGGTGCCCCTCAAGCTGTGATTTTTAATACTTACATATTTTTTCTTTCTTTTAAGGCATGTTCATGTATATAAACTCATTTATGTGTCTGGGGCCTTAGATCTACAGTTAAGAGCAGCCAGTGAATGTAAATGGTGAAATCTTTAAAACATTTAACAATCCACGTGTTAGATAAATTCTTTCAGAAAGTAGGAGGAAACACATCCCAATTCATTTATGAGCTCACCATTACTTTGATACCAAAGCTGCCCAAAGACATTGCAAAAAAAAGGGAAACTGTGGGAAATTATTATCCATGACATAAACACCAAAATTAAGAAATATTGGCAAATCAACCAGAAATATATAAAAAGGGTAATATATTATAAAATTAATCCAGAATGGGATTTATCCAGAAATGCAAGGTTGGCTTAATACTCTAAAATGAAGACAACATTTGATCATCTCAATAGATAGAGGAAAAGCAGTTGACAAAACTAAAAATATATTCATAATTAAAAAAAACTCTCAGCAAACTAGGAATAGAAGGAACTTCATCAATCTGATACAAATCTTAAAAAAAAAAAAAAAAATAGCTAACACCATTAGTAATGGTAAAAGACCAACCACTTCTTCCTAAAGTCAGGAGTAAGACAGGTATGCTCCCTTTCATCATTTCTATTCAGCATTGTACTGGAGTTCCTAGCTAATGTAATAAGGCAGGATAATGAAATGAAAAACATACAGATTGGAAGAAAGAGTAAACCTGTCTCTAGTTTCATATAATATTTATATTATAGAAAATACTAAGGAATCTTTAAGAAAGTTATTAAAAAACGGAAGTAATGATACAAGGTTAATAAATCCCATTGTATTCTGTATAATAGCAACGAACATTCAGAAATTGAAATAACATTTACAGCAGCATCAAATAGTATGAAAATATATGGGGATAAATTTAGCAAAATGTGAACAAAAGGTATACCCTCAAAACTAAAGCATTGTTGAAGGAAGTTAAAGAAGACCTAAGCAAATGGAGAAATACCTATGTTCATGGATTAGAAAACTCAGTAATATTATAAAGTCAGTACTTTCCAAACTGATCAACACAATTCCAGTAGAAATCCCAGCAGACTATTTTTCCTAGGATTGACAAGCTGATTTTTAAAATTATATGGCAATGCAAAGAACCTAGAATAGCTAAAATCAATTTGGAAACAAAAGACCAAAATTGGAGGACTAATTCAGTGGGATGAAGAAAATTCTCAGAATAAATGATGCTGGAATAATTGGATGTACATACAGAAAAAAGTGAATCTTGATTCTTATTCCACATACAAAAACTAACTAAAAAATGGGTCATAGACTTAAAGACTAAAAACCATGAAATCAGAAGAAAATATAGTACAAAGCCCTTGCAACTTCAGAATAGGTGAAGATTTCTTAGGTTGGACTTAAAGATTAAGACTGATAACTGGGACCGCATCAAAATTAAAAGCTGATGTTTTTCAAAAGAAATTGTTAGGAAAATGAAGAGATAAACCACCCCATGCAAGAAAATAGTCATAATGCACATTATTCTATATACACATATGTACAAAGGACTTGTATTCAGTATACATATCTAAGGAACTCTTACATCTCACTAGGACAACCCAGTTTGAAAAATAGGTGTTACAGGGGCGCCTGGGTGGCTCAGTGGGTTAAGCCCCTGCCTTCGGCTCGGGTCATGATTTCAGGGTCCTGGGATCAAGCCCTGCCTCAGGCTTTCTGCTCAGCAGGAGCCTGGTTCCCCCTCTCTCTGCCTGCCTCTCTGCCCAGTTGTGATCTCTGTCTCTCTGTCAAATAAATAAATTTTTAAAAATCTAAAAAAAAACACAATAGGTGTTACAGATTGTGTTCCTTGGCAGGCAGGTTCTGAGATAAAAGTTTTGTGTATAGGATATTTATTAAGGGAGGCCGTTAGGATTATCATCTGCATTGGGAGGAAGAGTAACAAAGCTGCATCTGTTTTGAGGGAGGAGAGCAGTGACGCAGGTCAGTGACAGCCTTGGTCGAGTTCATATGTAGCTCGGAGGCTAGATTGGCTCTTCAGAGCCAGACAGAATTGGGACAAGAGTTGGGTCAAGTTAAGCATGCCTTTATGTATTTCTTTAAATCAGTCAGTGATGAGGACTTTTACCATTTGGATGTGGGCCACCCCAGGAGGGAGCATGTCACATGTCCTTAGGTGACATGACTCTTCTGCAGTGGAAGCAATCCTTGAAGGGCATGACAACTGAAAACTGACAGCCTGGAGCATTCTCTCTAGCTGGGACAACAGATTTTTCACTGTAAAGTGGTCTGGCAATAGATTGCAGTAGACATGGTGACAGGCAGAAAGAGTCCAACAGAAACTGCACAAAAGAAGATATATGAATGGCCATTAAGCACATGAAAACATATCTAACATCATTAGCTGTCAAGGATATGCAAATTAAAAGCACACAGGACATACCTACGCACTGCCTAGAATGGGTAAATTAAAAAGACTGGCAATGCCAGCTGCGAGTCCTGGGAGTGTAAAATGGTGTAGTCACTATGGACGAGCTGACGACTTTTTATAAAGTTAAACATGCACTTACCATTATGACCCCACAATTCCACTCCTAAGTATTTACCAAAGAAAAATGAAAACATACATACAAAAAGACTTTTACACGAATATTCATATTGGCTTTATTCATACAGCTCAAAACTGTAGAGTGCAAATGTCCATCAACAGATGAATAGATAAACTAATTTAGAAATATTGATACAGTGAGATACTATGAACTATTAAAAGGAACTCTTCCTGGTATTTCCCATCATTTTAATGTGTTCAAGATTTATAGTGATTCTCCCTTCTTATGTCTTATTTTGGTAATTAACTTTTTTCCTTTTCTCGATTAACCTAGTTACGGGTTTTTGATAATGTTAAGCATCTTCCTGCCTTATGACCCAGCTGTTCCACTCCTAGGCATTTACATAAGAGAGATGAAAACACATGTCCACATAAGTACTTATTCAAGAATGTTTATAACAGTTTTATTCATTTTAGTTCTAGGCTGAAAACAACTTAAATGCTGATCATCTATAGAGAGAATAAATACGTTTTTGTTTATTAGTTAAAATTAGTTTATTAGTTAAAACTTAGCAGTAAAAAGAAATGATTTCTTTTGAAATAATTTTGAAAATTTTGGAAAAATTTGAAATAAATTATTGATATATGCAGCAATGTGAATGACTATGACAATATAGTGACTTGAAAGCAGCCCCACAAAAAAGAATTCCGTGTTTGGTTCCGTTTACATGAAGTTCTAGAGCAGATCAAATCAAACTATGGCGGTAGAAATCAAGAGTAGTGGGTGCTTGGGAGGGAGCCCAGAAAGGACTTGACTGGGGAGGGGCCGGAGAGAACTTCTGGGATTATGCAGTGTTCTGTATTTTGTTAGAGATGTGTGTTTACGTGAGTATATACATTCATTCAAAACTTTGAACTGTCCATTTCATTATATGTGAAATATACAATAAGTTAGTTGTACAACAGCGTGAAAGTACTTAGTGCTACTGAACTTTCCAGTTAAAAATAAAGTGATACATACTATGTTATGTATATTTTACGATTTAAAAAATGTAAGAGTGGATGTGAAGGTTCAAAATGGGCAAACATTTTAAAAGTATTTATTGTCCCCCATAACCACATGCTGTTCTATTCTTTATTTACCATTTATATACTAAAGTAAAAATGTAATTTGGGAAACAATGAACAAGTACCAAGTATGAGAAATAATGTTAAATGTATATATTCGGCAAATATTTATCAAACATCTACAGTGTAGACTTTGTCATTATGTGTGCTAATTTAGGTAAACAAACAAGGATCTCCTTCAAAAAGCTCACAGTGTACTAAGCTTTGACTTAAAATACACACAGAAAAGAAGATGTCACAAAGCTTTCCTCTACCTACTGAATACCCTTTAGTAGGCTTCATTCTAGGAAATTGAGCTTAAAAATCTTTGCCCCTGGGGGGAAAACATGGGACATCTGGCGTTTCTCTTCCTGGCCTTGCTGTAGCTTGCATTGGCAGGGGGGAGGCTTATGTTGTATGCGCTTCCCACACAGCTTGCAGTCATGCT
Source organism: Mellivora capensis (assembly GCA_004024625.1). Classification (NCBI taxonomy): domain Eukaryota; kingdom Metazoa; phylum Chordata; class Mammalia; order Carnivora; family Mustelidae; genus Mellivora; species Mellivora capensis. The sequence continues at coordinate 17,414 of PISX010027549.1, read as the reverse complement.
GGAGCCCCAAAGAGCAGAGTGTCACCAGTAGTGTTCATTTAAGTGCTCGTGGGGTACCTGACCCAAAGCATCAGTAGATCTAGAACCTCCACCACAAAGAAGTTAGGGAAGAGTCCAAAAAAGCAAGGTCAGTAATTACCCTAACAATTCTCTTTTCCTGCTGCTTATGAATACTGTAATTGAAAGGGTCAAAGGTAGTCTGAAAGTGAGGAAAACAAAAGCAGAAAAGTCAAGGGCATGGAAACTCTGTACACCAGATGGTTTACGTGCCCACAGGGCAATTGAGAATTAAGTGTGGTAATGGAATTACACTACTTCTATTCGTTCTGTGACAACAAGCACTTGGAGTACCAATTATATTCTCCTTGGCATAGTTGGGTGCTGAGTAAACATTAGTAACTCACTGAATAGTACATAGCATCTTAACTGACATAAATCTCTGAATGCAGAAAATTGTCAGGGTGCTGGTGCTGGTGATGACAATATTGAGAAGCTGACTACCATGTGACTTTTCTAGTTAGTTTACAGCTACCTAGCTATGTCTCCTCTCACCATTCTACTTCCCTTTTTGGATCTAATTATAATAAATTCAGTAGCCTGTGTCTCTGAGCAGTTAGTGCAGGTTTCTCTTGGTGGAATTGGTAATGAGAATGGCTGCGATTCACACTGTACCTACATGGGGTATTCAGCACGCCATCTAGATTTAAATGAATGCCTTGGGGCAACCAAGAAAGCCAGTTTTCTTATTCCAGCTGTATGACATTCTGGAAAAGATAAAAGTGTGGATACAGTGAAAAAGATGAGTGGTTGCCAGGAGTTAGAGGGGAGGGAGTCATGAACAGGTGGATGTTTACGGCAGTGAAAATACTCTGTATGATACCATGATGGTAGATACAAGTCAGCGTAAATTTTCCCAAAGCTCATAGAATGTCTAACACCAAGAGAGAACCCTGATGTTGTCTGTGGGCTCAGGTGACTTACGTGACGCTCATTGTAGGTTCACTTCTAGCAAAGGTACCACTCGGGTGTGGGGGAGGGAGGGATGTTGATAATGAGGGAGACTATGTATGTGTGGGTCAGGGAGATTGGGGAAATTTCTGTACCTTCCTCTCAATTTTCCTGTAAACCTAAAACTGCTCTTAAGAAAAAAATGGTTTGGAAAAAAAACATTAAGGATTTGTGACACTTGAATATGAATTGATTTTAAATTCCATTTTTCAAAACCTAGAGTAGAGTTTATATTACATTGCTAATATTGTGACATGCTTGCCAAAGAGAATAGTTTGTAAATCCTAAGCAGACTTCCTGTAACCATGTGTTGAATTTCCAGCTGTGTTGAATCAGACTTTGATCCCTCTTAAGAAGATAAATGCAGTATCTGCAGTTTCTAATGGTAGGGGTGGAGGAGGGACGTTCAGATGAAATCTTAGAAGCCAAGTCCCTGTCCAGATAAGAAATTAAAGATGCTAGGGAAGGCAATTGTTTCACTGGGATCCCTATCCTCTGCAAATTTGTAGGCTTTATCTCCAAAACCAAATAAATAACAACAACAACAAAAATGAGATGCTATTGTTAAATGCAGTATGCCAGATTAGATTTCTTTCCAGTAGAATCCCTTTCCTTAATCAGCGCTCTTATAAATGGCACACCTGCCTAATTAGAACAAGTTCTAGAGTATATACAGTGTGAGCATTTCAATTAGCTCCACACAATTGATAACTGTTGGGGCTGATGTTCTTAGAAAATCTTTCCTTCTCTCCTTTTCTTATTTCTTTGAGGCCAAGCTTTTACTGTTTTTTGGCTTCTGAATCAGCTTCTGACTGCGGGCATTTCCGAGTATTGGTCACTGATACTGTGTTTTTGTTTTTAAGTGATTCTTTAAATGAAAAAAGAAGTGACATTTATGAATGTGTATAGAGACACTTTTAAATATTTTTATTTTATTAGATTTAATTTACTTGTCAGTCTTAAAATACAGAGAACCCTCTTCACTGTGACAAGGAGGTGAAATATAGCAGTCCCATTTAAGATCTCCATATATTAGCAATAAAAAATCCTTTTGCCCAGAGTAATGCAGAAACTCAGTCCAGAGCCAGTGGGGATAATGTAGTGCTCCCTCACAGAACCAATTACCCACAGAGAAGTATAATGAGCAGGGGAGGTGATAGAACAAAAATCTATACGGCGAGTACAAAATTAGGGTAAAATTGTTGCCTATGAGAAGTCTTATAGTATCTCCAATTATCTTCTGGAAGAAATTATTTAGGCATCTATTCCAATCAAAATTCATAATAGAATTGCAAGAATAGCCCTAGAATAAAACAAAAAGGTCTGCGACTGTAGAGAAAATGGCAACAGACATGTCACAGACAAGGTTCTCTTGTGCCCCTGAAGGATCTGAAGGGGTCTCTGGATGGCTGTGAGGGTGAGCCAGTCCCCAAGCCTTCCTGCAGAGGTGTGGCTGTAACTGATCACAGTTATAGCACAGGCCGATGGGAGCAAGATAATGCTCTTAAATTCCAAGACAATTTAGAGCATCACGGGAAGTCTGTACTTTGAGAGTTACTATATTTCCAAAGACTACATCTTACAGCAGATTGCCCTAAAGGGGAATGCTGAGTGTGCGTGATCTATATCCTAATTAGGAGTGGGCTTGATCAGTTGAATGAGTGGGTTAAGTGGCAAGAAATGAAACCTAATTCTTTATTAGATAAGTGTTAAAAAAAAAAAAAAAGAAAAACCAGACATTTTTCAACCTCTGTGGTACTTGAGCTATCAGTTGTGAAGTTTGTAAAGCACCAAAATTTGTAAAATGTTTTTGATAGATTGGACAGATGCATGCTACGTTTTTTAAACTTATATTCTTTCTTGAGAGGGGGAATAAAGCTTAGGAGGCTCACAGTTAGGTACTAGCCACTGGCCACGCCCCTGATGTGTTTTACATGCAACCTATAGTGACTGTCACTGAGCGAGACCATTTCCTCCCAGCCGATATTTAAATTTTGGTTCTATCTTGTCAGGTTATACCCAGAAAAGGACTATTATGCACAAACGGTGATTCATTATAAATAATTAGAGTAGGAAAAAAGCCTTTAGATTGGACAGTGATGGAAGCCGCCTTGCCATTGACAGTTGCTTAACACGTACTATTATAGTTATTAAGGATACATATTAAAGAACAGTAGTCTTTGGGACCTTGTTGAACCAGAGGAACCACTTCCTAACCTAAAAGCAGTTTGTTCATTTGTTCATTTATTCCACAAATGCACTTTGAAGCTGGAGCTACAGCAGTGAACGGAGTCTGTGACCTCAGAATGGAGCTTTGATAGTTCAGTAAGTGAAACAAAGTAGACAAATGATACAGAATATGTCAGACAGTGAGGAGTGCTATGCAGAAAAGCACAGCAAGGCCAGGGGGGTCCGGGGTGGTGCTGGTGGAATGCAATTTCAGAGAGAAGGGTCAGGGATAAGCCTCTCTGATAAGGTGCTGTCTGAATCTGAGCGCCAAAGAAAATGAGGGACTAGCCGTGGTGGAGTAGAAGAGCAAAGGGCTTGCAGTCAGCAGCCTGGGACCGTCGGTCTTGACAGCCGTGTGACCTTCGGGAGACATTTAACTGACCTGTAAAACAGAGACAGAAAAAGCCACAATCCTGTCCCATGTTTGTCACTTGTGAGACACTCGAGGAAAGCATTTTGGTAAACAGCAAAGCATGACCTAACCTCAGATTGCAAGTAGGAGATGATAAAAGCCACAATTTGAAGAGATGCATATGGACGAGCCTTCAAACCCTTTTCTATACAACACGCCCTGGAGTTACCAAGTTAAGTTGTCTAAGCTGAAGCATAGAGAACACGCTCCAAAAATGAACTGTTTGATACTTAGGTATAAAGGATTTATATTCATCTTTGTTTACTTTTGTGGTATTTACAATTTTTATATTTGTTTGTGCTTTTCTTCCTTCGGCATCTTTTTCTTTGACCTTTCCTTTTAGTAAATCAGGCCTCTTGGCTCTCAGTGGACACATTTTCTATCCTGTGCGTTTATTCCCTGATGAATTCGTTAAAAAAAATCCCATAACAACCCTCTAAGATTAATATTTATCATGAAGCACAGAGTCAATCTATTATAGACTAATTCTAAGCTCCACAACAATTTGTTTGTGTTGATGTTTGTTAAGGGCTTGAAGTTGTTTGTTGTTTCTTCTTTTTTATTTTTATAGCTGAAGTGAATTTTGCAATAATCATAATATTTGAATAGAGCTTTATAGGGTGCAAAGAACTTTCACACACATTTGAGCTTTTAGCAACCACAGAGCTAGACAACGTGGACACTACGGTGCCCTTTTCCGAAGAAGGAAAACTGTGACTCAGAGATCAATATTTAAATCCAGGCTTTACAATGATCCAGGTATGAATACACGAATGAAATATACTGAGTTGCTTTTCACAGTAGGAACTAAAATGGTGTGTTTTTTAAGTAGATTCAAGAACATTCTAGATGACTCTTGGAGATGAATCCATAGTGGATAATGGAAAGGGAGGGCTATGTCCTTGGTGAGTGGAAATCATGGAGACAAAACCTTTTCTTGTGTCATTGTCAAAGAGGATGTGCACCTGGCTCCAATCTAGCATGAACTTTCATTTATTTTTCTCCACTTACTTAGACTGACAAGATTAAAAAACATGTGGTTTCCTTCGGGGCAGAAACAAAAGCAACTATAAGCAAATATAAAACTTCTCAAAATGAATTGTCTTGGAATTAAAGAATGTTTTCTCAGAAAACGTTATTTAATTTTGAGATCGAGGGTCCTGAAGACTTACTATAATATGTCTTTTTAAGTATAATGGAGTCAATAAAAAAATTAAAGCAGAGTTGGGAAGAGACACAGAGCTTATCCAACCATGGAACCATTAAAATATGTGATCCGGAAAGGGCCCCCCCAGCTTGTGTGAGGTTGCCTTGTCTTCTGTGGCATCCTCACCATCCTGGTCCAGCCTCCCCCATGGTGTTTTCTGATTGTAGGGGTCCTTCCAGAAATAATCCATCCTGTGAAGACTATATGATTCCACTTATATGAGGTACCTAGGATAGTCAAATTCACGGAGACAAAGTAGAAGGAAGTTAATTTTTAGTGGGGACAGAGTTTTAGTTTGGGTAGATGAAAAGTTCTGGAGATAAATGATGGTACTGGTTGTACAACAGTGAATATACTTAATGCCACTGAACTCTGTATACTTTAAAAATGGTTAAAATGGTTAATTTTGTGTTATGTGTATTTTACCACAATTTTAAAAATAAACGAAGCAGGAAAAAACAATCCATTCAATATCTGGACATTTCTGTTAGAAAGTTTAACTCCCTCTAGGATAAGCCCTGTTCAGGTTTTGTGCTCTGGAGCCATGAAGAGCACATCTAGCCCTTTTTCCTGGGATGAAGACATCCATCTTGTTCCTTCCCAACAGTCTGTTCGAGGCTGACTAGCCCCAGTTCCTTAAATGGATCATCCTATTTTGTTTTATTTTATACTTTATTTAAATCATCATCAGGGGGCATCTGGGTAGCTCAGTTTAGCATTGGTCTTCGGCTCAGGTCATGATCCTGGGGTCCTGGGATGGAGCCCAGCATCCATCTCCCTGCCCAGCAGGGAGCCTGCTTCTTTCTCTCCCTCTCCCTGCTGCTTCCCCTGCTTGTGCTCTCTCTGCCAAATAAATAAATAAAATCTTTAAAAAAAAAAAAAAAAAAGGAAGGAATCATTATCAGGATAAGGACCATACATTGTGATTGGTAGATTAGCCTTTTAAATATCTCTTAACCTATTGGTTCTTATTCTGAATCTATCCCTCTCTCTTCCTTGCTTGCTCACTCTGTCTCCCTTTTAATTTATTTGTTGAAGAAAACTGGGTCATTTGTCCTCAAGAGTGTTGGTACTTGCATCCCCTGCTATACGGATTGACAGTTCCTCTGTCCTCTGTGTTGCCTGTGAAACACTAATTGGATTGAGATACTTTATTTTATAAATGCATGTAATCCAATTATATAATCCAATCCATTCTAGATCTTTTTTTAAGAGTGGAGGGGGTACTATTTTACACCCCCTTCCCAGTGTTTTGTTTGGTAAACTGTACACATGTGGAAAGATTGAGAGAATAATAAAATGAACTCCAATAGATTTGCCAACCTTTAACATTGTTAATACATGGACAAATACACAGTTTTTCCCCCCAGCATCTTTTGAGCTTAAGTTATAGACATCTTGACACTTCACTGCAAAATATTTCAGCACATAGTTGCCAAGAATGAGGGCATTCTCTCATATGAACTCAGTTGTGTTGACCGAAGAAATTTATGTTCTGTCCAGTTTGTATATTGTCTACTATTGAGTGTGTATTTCCCTAATTATCCAATTAATGTCCTTAATAGCTGTGGGTAAAGTTTTTTAAAGATTTATTTATCTATTTATTTGAGAGAGAGAGAGAGAGAGAGTGGGGGTGGGGGAGGCGGGCAGAGTCTCAAGCCTACTCCACACTGAGCGCCGACCCTGAGATGGGTCGAAGCCCCGAAACCCAGAGTCGGGCGCCTAACTCACTGCACCACCCAGGTGCCCCAGGGTAATTTTTTTAAAAATCTAGAATCCATATAAGAATCACAAACTGGGTTTAGTTTTTGGGCCACTTAAGTTGCCTAAATTCGTTCTGCCCTTTATTGGGTCTTACTTGACATTGGCATTTTTTGAAGAGTCCAGGCCAATAGTTTTTCAGAATGTCCCTAAATTTGGATTTGCCTGATTGGTTCCTTATGGTTAGATTCTGGGTGAATAATTCCAGCAAGAATCATGCATAGGCTGTGCTGAGTCCTTTAATGCCACACTTGGGAGGCACATAATGTCAGTTTGTCACATCCTGGTGATAGGTTTGATCACTTGGATAAGGCGGTGTCTCCATTGTAAAGGTATCTTTTCACCATTGAAATTAATATATAATCTATAGGATAGTAGTGATTGCTTTTAAAATTGCTTTAAAAAACATGTGATTGGTCATGGGAGAAATTGGATGGAAAAGATTATGAACACATTAGTAAAGAGTTATCCCACTGGTGGAAAGATAATTTAAATGTTTGTTTTTCTGAGAGGAGAGAAGTCGGGGGTGGAAGATTAAGTACTGAAGGCAAGAAATGGGCTTTAATGAAAACAGACCTGTGTTTGAGTCCCAGTACCGCAGTTGAACTTGGGGCAACTTAAAAAAAGTTATCTCATTTCCCAGATCCTCAGTTTCCTTCGAAAAATGGGTATAATAATAAATGTTCCTGGCAGGATTGTAGAGATGATTAAATGAGATCATATAAAATGGCTTCTAGCCCAGCAGCTACACTAGGACCGTCGATTGCTTGGGAGATGAAGAGGAATAGTTTCCTGAGCAGGTTGCAGAGTTTAAACCTATCCATCATGGGTATTAATTTTTGAGATTAGTTTGAAATAGTCATGTTGGTAAGAAAATGTCATCAACAGGTTAGGTGCCTTTGTGAAATTTCAAAGAAAGTGGTTAGGAATTAGAATGTTTGGTTTCATTTGCAGACCTCTTAAATATGATTTGTCCATGGTAGACTTGTGTAGGATTGAATTGCCATTTATTTGGACCTCTTTCTGACGGCAGTCCATTTTAATCTATTAACAGGGCTTATTTTCTGAAACAGTTTATATGAAGCCTGATTGAGAATAGTGAATCATAATAATTTTGTGACCCATTTACATGCATTACTGTAAAAGTTTCATTTCTTACAAGTGACAATTTTTTAAAGTTAATTAGACTTGGCTATACTGAGGTTAGCAAAAAGTGCCTTGAATTATCAATAATTCAGCAGGGCAGACATTTCTGTATAATGCAGTGGTTTTATAGAGTATTCTGAGATAGTTATCCCTAAAATAAATGGTTGTGAGCATACATCCGCGTGGTGGGGTTCACTTGAATGTAGCGTGAAGTGATAGCATCTATGCTTTCTATTATTGGACAGAGTGTGGGACATCAGTCTTTCTGGCCATGAACTACTAGCAACCTTTGTCCTTTGTGTTACCTTTAGTGAAAAACGAAAAATGAGCATGAGTGCTGGCTGATGGCCATGTCTTTCTTACAGCTAAAAATTCATCGGGGAAAGAGAAATGGGATTGCAGATTTGGATTTGTTTCATTGCATGAATGATATGTGACATTTTGTAAATTATTTATCACCACAAGGATGGCAGCAATGGCTTGAGCATTGTTATATCAAATGAAAGCAGGAATCCCATTAGCACAAGGACGGAGTTTTAGCTAGAATCTATCAAGGGAATGTTGTCACTTTAAAACCAGATTGTTCTTTTAATTGCTATTTAAAGGAACAAAAGTGTTCCCAAGGTACTACAGTTGAGCAGTTGCAAGTAATAACTATGGATCCATAATTATGCAGTGCTGATTATCTGGCATTTAAAAAATTGTGGCTGGAGTCAGTGACCAATTTGTTGTAGCTTGTCTTTTTGGGTTTTTCTAGTACAAAGTGTTTTATACTCTGCTTTTTAACTGGAGCTACAAAACACATTTGCATAGCTACTTCAGAAAGTAAAGCCTGTGCATATTAAAAGAACAAATTAAACTGAAAATAAGGGCAAGATAATGAACACATTGTAGGGTGAAATTAACAATCATATTGAACAATTTTGCAAATCCTCAGTCATAAGATGAATTCTGGTTTTTGATGACATGTTTTCACAGTGAACCAAGACATTTGTTGGAATCATTATAACCATTTGAAATAGTATCTTAGAGATGAGGGTTTCTTCTTTTAACTGGCATATGTTTCTTCCATTTATTCAGTTAACATATATCTTGAGTGCCTACTGTGTATCGGGCAATGTATTAATTAGGCATTTGGGATAGAGTAGCTGAACAAATGAGGTTTATTCTATGCTGATGTATATTTTAAAAGTTAGACCTTGCAAAATCTTGTTTTTTAATTTACATTAAAAAAACATGTATGATTATGCTAACTTTTCCTGCCCTGAATTTTTGATTCATGAGATTCAAATACAAATACGTTATAGTTACATTCAGATGGCTAGAGACAACATGTGTGAAGGCTTGGAATATGCAATAAAATTTTAATTTTCATACAGTTTTGGCTGTTCAGAATAAATGTGACCAGATCTGTAGGCAGAGTCAACTATTCATATGAATGGGAATATTAGCATTGCTGGTAGCCATAAATAACATTGGAGCCACTTTATACATTGTTAAAAGCAATTTCCTCAGTGAGAACTAAAGAGTACCAGGGGGTTGGACAAATGTTTTGTTGTTTCTTTTATTAAAGTGGGAATGTCAGAGATTGAGAGTTTATCGCCTTTGTGTGGCATGGTATGATTTACTTTTGAAGACCTTGGTGCCAGAAAGTCCTTGTTAATGATGTTTTGAGCTTCCCAAGTGATCCTACAGAATTTTAAATTTCTTGCTTAGTTCTGACTCTGTTATTATGTCACCTAAAACCTTAACAATATTTTAGGTCAAAAATTTAATAGATTAAATAATAGTAACCTGCACTAAAATATTTGATCAAGTTGAGTAAAAACAGTCTGAACTAACAACTAGATGATACTAATAAATTACAATACTGAATAGATGAGTCCATTTATTATAGGCCTATAAATTAGAGCAATGATTGAGATTTCGAATGAATCTTTTCTTCCTTTTTTTTTTTTTTTTTTGAATAATCTCTACACTCAACACAGGGCTTGAACTCATGACCTTGACATCAAGAATCACACACTGTCCTGACTGAGCCAGCCAAGTGCCCCCAAAAGGATCTTTAATAATGTTCATTTTAGAAAGGTTATATAATCTACAAATGTCTTAGATTTCATTGGTTTAATAAGAATTCCTTCTGAATCTTAAATACAGTATTTAGGTAATACTTTAGCATCAAATAATTAAAGAGGTTTTTTAAATCAGAAAATGTTGATTGGAATACCTTATTCAGCAGGTTTTCCATTGTTAAGAAATATGTAAGAAGCTTTGACTTTAATGTTTTGTTGTTAATTTTGAAATGGAAAACTGATAGTATTTTTTCATTTTAATTTTATCATAGCCCCGTGCTGATCCCATTCCGATATGTAGCTTCTGTTTGGGGACTAAAGAATCAAATCGTGAAAAGAAACCAGAAGAACTCCTCTCTTGTGCAGATTGTGGCAGTAGTGGTAAGTTGGTATTGTTTTGAATGCGGGTATACCGTGTCTCCTATATAGCTATATGTTATTTATAGACCTATCAAAACTGCATTTGTTTTTTAAAGCAATTATTTGGTTATCGCATAGTTTTTAAATTTAAAAAGTAAATGTAGGTAGAGGGCGGAAAAGTGAGTATATTAGCAGTGACAAAGATTTATGTTTATATAATGCTACATATTAATATTTATAATTAAGCTTTGATTTCATAGCAGCATTGGTAATTGGGAATTGGGAATTCCGTTTGGAGTGTTTTACATTGCAGGTAAATCCAGTGTAGAGATTTTCAAGCTGAATACAACTAGAATCACTTGTTTTCTATAACCCCCAGTTTCCGTTTAAGAGGTACTCGAGTTGGCATATGTGGTGTTTCAGGTCATGACACCTACTGGTGAAGTGTAGTATTACAACCCAGCTCTGTGTAGCTCTAAACGAAAGGGACAGTGTTCTGGAAACTTCAGTGGCAGAATCAAGAAATCATCAGGCATGAAAAAGACTCAGATTGCCTAGAATAAGATAGGAAAAGAGTGGTCAAATAGGAGGTGATGTTGAACTCAAGGAATTGCTAGGTGGTGGAGACACCAGATTGACCATTGGCCAAATTGCAGGACTCAAAATGCTGTCAAGGTACAGGCACCTCTGCCTTTTCTTCAGTCTAAGATATTAAGACCATGCCTTAAAATGGAAAAAGGAAGTCAGATTGTGCTTACACAAAGAATTTGTCTTACCAAGCCAGTCTTCCTTCTTGCTAATCATATGATAGTTGCCTAGATTTTATGTACACATACAGGTTTTGGTTTTTTTTTTTAATATTTTTTTTATTTGAGAGAGAGAGAGACACTATGAGCGGGGGCGGGGGGGAGGGAAGACAAGCAGACTCGCTGCTGAGCTGAGAGCCTGGCATGGGGCTCTATCTATCCCACGACCCTGAGATCGTGACCTAAGCTGAAACTGAGAATCAGATGCTTAAGCGTCTAGCCACCCAGGTGCCCCTGTATGTAGTTTTATATATGGGTATATATATGGTTATACACACACACACACTCCCAGCAGATTGAGTGATAGTTAATTGGATTTCTAAAAAATAATCTCTTAGTGTTAATCTTCAAATGTTCTTCTTTCAGCCTACTGAAACTTTTTTCCTCCCAAAGTGTTACTTTAACATTGATAACGCAATATTTCTCTGATGACGGTTATCTTGAAAAACAACAAACCTGCAAAATACCACAGCATACTGTCATTTAGGAAGTCAGTATAGTAGTAGTTAAGAAAAACTCAAGAGCCAGCCATAGCCCAGTTCTTCTACGTTGAGCTAGTTAACTATTTTGTGCCTTGATTTCCTCACTAGAAAAATTAGATAATGGTAGCACCTGCCTCTTGGATTTTGTGGGAGTTCAATGAGAGAACAGAAGTAAATAGCCTAGCACAGGGTCTACGACAACTACGGTAAGTGTGCTATAAATGTCAGCCATTGTCATTGTTTGGCATGTTTGATATTGTCCTTGATTGCTGCAAGTAATTTCAAATCTTATCATCATTTTTGACAGCTGCTTGACGGTTGGATAGAGGAAATGTTTCATTTACTGAAGAATGACAGTGTTGTGTAATGATTCTTCTTCCTCCTATAAAGGTTTAACTGGATAAGCTCTATGTGTTTCTGTCGCTTTCAAGACCTGACTGGGAGGGGACCTTGGAAATAAGACATTGCAAACTCTGCCTGAGAAATGCACTCTGACAGTCTTTTTGATGGGCTTTACACATTCATTAAAATTCTTTACCTGCCCATAGTATCATGGATAGTGACAAAAGGGCATGGAAACATTATCTGTATGTTCAGTTTAATAAATTTCAACCCTACGATCTCCCTGTTTTATCCTGGTGAGGTAGTCCCTCACTCATCAGTTCTGACCCAGGAGTTATCTTTTAGGTTTTCTCACGAGGCTCACTCTGAATGAATTATTCTTTTGTTTAACTGCCTGATCACTTTAGTGGTGTGCACTTGCCTGTGGTTTACCCTTTGTGATTTTTAAGGTGGTACTTTAAAAACTACCTTCACTCTTTTATTTTTTTCAGTACCTATTTGTCTGGTTGCCGAGACAGATTAAAAATGCACTTAAATGTGGGAAGAAAAGTTCCCTTCATATATTTCCTTACCTCTGCTGATACACTTACTTGAGTTGATAAGGAATTTGAGATCATTATCTGCTAGATCATAACTTCAAGGCCTCCTTCACAAGGTATAAAGGTGTAATTCTAAACAGGTACATCTTAGAATTTCTGATGTAATCAATCTCCTTCGTCTTTCCCAGATTGAAAACCTGCCAAAGGAGAAGTTTGATCCCCTTTGTACTTGGAGGTCACTGAAATTTTTTCCCCCTAAAGTTTCTTATTTTACCAGGGTATGTAGGTGTAATGTTATGTTTTCTCTTTGAACAAATGGAGAAGAATGGATTAAGGATACTGTCTTAGAAGGTTTATATAGCTAGAGTTATTTTGTGAGCCAGTTCTCCCCTCCCCTCTCCTTTCAGGTAGAAAAAGCCAGAGGCTTTGGAGTCAAAGTGTGGGTCATGGCCGAAATTCAAGCCCTGGGGCATCATATCCCTTTGCTTAGGATAGAGAATAGCTAAGAGAGTTTCTCTGGACCCCACCATGGAATCTGGCTCAGTGTTGAGGTTCACTCAGTGTTTCCTTCTATGTACTGTGCCAGTCTGGATCTAGCTACTTTATTATTTATTTATTTATTTTTAAGATTTTATTTATTTGTGTACAGAGATCACAAGTAGGCAGAAGGGCAGGCAGAGAGAGAGGAAGGGGAAGCAGGCTCCCTGCTGAGCAGAAAGCCTGGTGTAGGGCTCGATTCCAGGATCCTGGGATTATGACCTGAGCCAGAGGCAGAGGCTTTAACCCACTGAGCCACCCAGGCACCCCTGGATCTAGCTACTTCAGTCAAGAAAAACCTATTGTTCCTACCTCAAGGAGATGCACTGTAGACATTTAGTTCATGTGGTAGATCAGATGAGTAGCCTTTTATATGCTGTTCTTTAAATAGATGAATAAAAATCAAATATAGTTGTTCTTTGGAGAGGTGGGTGTGGGGGGTGGGTTGGGATTCTTGTAGTCGTAATACTGTATTTTGACACTTGATAATTAGGAGGCAAAAATAATAAAATAGGCTGGTATGGCTCATAGTATCCTCTAATAATGGTGCAAGCTCCATTGTCATGGTCCAGTCCAGTTTCTGAAGTGGGAATTACAGAGTGGATGGTACCCCTAATTGGCCTTATGGAAATGGCTACTATCTCATACTCCGAAAGAGTCCATTGATTCTAGAATTGAATCAAAACTGTTTGTAATGATCAAAGGACTCCCTAATGAAAAATGTTTAAGTGAAAAAAATGCCCAAAGCAGTATAAAACTAGAAAAAGGAAATATAGATGGCAGCCCATAAGGAGAATCGTTCTGAAATGTGTTTCCCATATGTGCCTGTTGGTTTGCAGTCGCCTGGGTCTGAAGTACCATTTGTATGATGTCACACTTAAACTCTGCTTAGATTTCATAGATGTGAGTAATAAATGTTTCCTTCTCCTTACATCATAAAGTAAGCCAATTAGAAAAGTCTCTATTTTTAAGGTGGCTCAGTGCTGCAAATGGGCAGTATTTTCTTTAACTATGTTTTTCTTGCTGCAAGTTCCTTTGAAAAAATAATTCAGGTTTACAGGTAGTAAAAATACGAGGTGAGGTACAGAGTGCATGGCGCCTCCAATACGGTTTTCCAGGTTTCTGCGTGCCGGCTGTATATCTGCGGTTTTTATTTATCTCTAAAATGTGGAGGCTGACGTCTGCACCCAAGCATCCGTAGGGCTGTTGTGAGCATTCAGTGAGATCACGATAGGAGGATCGTCAGTCACTATAGAACATTACACAGATGGGAAGGATTATTCATTCTAACCGCTAATACAAATGTGGGAATCATCAGATAGTCATATTCAGGTCTTTGGAAATGTTGGGCCTAGGAAGTGATTTTACTTGACTTTCATGGATCAGCCTACTTTGAAATTAACACTGTTATATTCTCCTTGCCTCATTAAGACCAAATTATCTTTAATTAGCTTCACATAAGTATTAGATATTATACCAAATGAAATTTTGTGTCTGCTGCTCAGATTGCTGGGTGGTTAAATCTTACTTACAGATGAGTTGTGTGCATGTGTGTTTTCAAATTAGCAAATCTAAGATAAGTGTACAGCTCAAAATTACAGCATCATTCTAAGTGGATGCTCATTGAAACCGGCGGAGGAGAGAGGCTGCTGTGATGCAGCTGGGAAGGTAAGGAAAACACCCTTGTACAGCAGAGGGAGCAGGCGCCGTGGCACCCAATACCAGTCCTCAGGACTCAGCCCTCAGGACCCCTGAAGTCTCCGCTGGGTTTGTCTTTATGCATGTGTCAACCCGAAGCAAAACTGGCCCGCCTTCTGCTCCCAGAGTCAGCTAGCTGCTCGTTGCGGTCTGCAGATAAATAGGTATATTTAAAAAATTACTTGTTTCCTGGGCACCTGGTGGGTGGTTCAGTTGGTCTGAACACAGTTCAGTTCTGAAGGCAGTTGTGTCTGCCTACGGCTCAGGTCATGATCCAGGGGTCCTGGGATCGAGTCCCTCCTTGGGTTCCTTGCTCACCAGGGAGCCTGTTTCTCCCTCTGCCTCCCGCTCTTCCTGCTTGCGCTTGCTCTAGTGCCCTCCCTCCCTCTCTCTGACAGATAAGTAAATAAAAATAATGGAAAAAAAAAGAAAATAGAAAATCACCAGTGTCTTAAAGTCACTATGAGAAAATGCTTCAGGGGTTAGTTGGTTAGTTATTCAGCTTCACTCTGAGTAGATGAGGACTGAATGATTGATTAGGTTGGGAGGGAGACCCTTGACCAGAGAGAAACCTAACGATGGAATCCGAAGAGGAGTACGTAGGTTGGAGAAGGAAGGATTGGTGAGCCCTCCTTCCACAAGCCCGCAGCTGGACTGACCAAGTGGAAAACAGGAAGCAGAAACCTTGTGCCCAGCCTTTTATTCCCTGAAATCGTGTGGGTCAGGATTACCTGTGGTGTGTGTGTAGCAAAATCTAGAGGTCACTTTTCAGTCCTTATCAGACTCTAGTGTACATCCTTCTGTTCACACCCTTGTTTGGTCTGTTGAAAATCTTTTTCCTTAACTGTTCTTTTCCTCTGGCTTCCATAATCCATATTCTCTGTGTGGTCTGTCACCACTTCCTTTCATACATTTTTGTTTGCTCCTTTGTCTCTTTCCATCCCTTAAATGTTTCTTCAGGCTTCTGTTCTTAGCCCTGTGTTTCTTACTCTTTGCCTCATAGCTTCCCCTGAGCTCCAGATGCTTAGATAGAAATGCCTTCAGAATTTCTCCACTTGGACGCCCCATAGGCTTCTTAGCGTTAGGGATCCCAAACAGCCTGTGAACCTTGCAGTGCCCCTATCACCCCAAAACCACAAACACCGCAGTAACAGTAGAAATCTTAGCAAACTAACCTCTTTCTTCTCTTTAGGGATTTCCCATTTTAGCAAATGTCACCCCACTGGCCACTCATTTCCACAAGCCATCCTCTGTCCTATTCTCATATTGATTGTATGTCCGAATCTGTATCCCATATCCTCAGTATATCCATACATTCCCACCAAAACCACTCAGACCTGCTATTATAATAACTTAAATCTAATCTTGATTCTCTTGCCCCTTAACCATTTTCCATACTAAAGGCTAAGTGAATTTTTTTAACTTCAAAATCTATTCACAGTCGCTACCAATTACCCCTTAGGAAAAATCAAAATTCTTTAATATAGCCCTCAAACTTTCTTCTGGTGGGCTCCTTTTAACCCTGTTCTGCATCATGACCCCACTACCCCAATATTGTGCACACACAATATAGTGCACCTTCCCTCTGTGAGTGGGCCATGGCCCCCTGTCCCTCAGCACACACCAGCTTTTCCCACCTTTTCCCATCTAATGCCACTCATCCTATGGATTTCTTCTTTAGGAAGCTATTCCTCAAACTTCATGCTAGATTCATCCATATCTCTGAACCACCCTTTGTCACATGAATTACACATTTTGTCATATGAATTACCCTTTGTCACAAGAATTAATTCTAATTCTTATTTAATGTGTCTCTTTCCTACTAGACTATATGATCTGAAATGTTTGTCCTTTTCCTTACTGCATCTCAGATGGACAGATGGTTGGTCAGATAGCCAGTCCTAGGGACCCGTTGTCAAGAGCATTTATTAGTTTTCCATTGATGCTGTAATAAATTATCACAAAGTTGATAGAACTCACTTCCTTGTGTTTGTATGACCAAGACCACCATTTGCTTACTTGGATTTCTTGCTTCCTTTCTCCTTCCCTCCCTCACTTCTTCCCTCCTTTCCTTTCCCTCCTTTCCCTTCCCTTCCTTTTAAACAAACGTGTGTGTGTGTGTGTGTGTGTGTGTGTGTGTGTGTATTTATTTCAGAAAGTCATCTCCTTATAAAGATAACCAAGTTATTTTTCAAGATAATGTTTCCTGACATTAAAAAAAAATCACACAAGATAGATCAAATGGGATCTAATCCAATAGAGGTAAATAAAAAAATGTGCGAAGAATTTACCCTGCTGCTCCTCAGGAACCTTGTCTGGATTTCTTCCCTGGTTCTACTATGAATGTGCTTCCTCAACTCAGGATCAGTCACCAGAGGCTCTCTATATCACCTCCCCTGATACACTTAGGAAGCTCTTTCACCATGAAGCTCATATGACTATTACATGTTTGTGTATAAATATTTTTTAAATTTTAATTCCATATAGGTAATGTACAGTGTTATATTAGTTTCAGGTGTACAGTATAGTGAGTCAAGAATTCTGTTACTCAGTGGTAAATGTACTCTTAATCCCCTTCACCTATTTTACCCACCCCCCCACCCACATCCCCTCTGGTAACCATCTGTTTGTTCTCTGTGTAGTTAAGAGTCTATTTTTCTGGCTTGTCTGTCTTCTTTCTCATTTCTTTCTTAAATTCTGCATATGAATGAAATCATATGTTATTTGTCTTTCTCTGACTGACTTATTTCACTTAGCATTACACTCTCTAGATCCATCCATGTCACTGCAAATGGCAAGATTTCATTCTTTTTTT
>PISX010027548.1:0-22693 GCA_004024625.1 Mellivora capensis | reverse complement strand
GCTGAGGTCGAAGAGGTTGCTGCCTGCGTTCTCCTCAAGGATTTTGATGGATTCCTTTCTCACATTGAGGTCCTTCATCCATTTTGAATCTATTTTCGTGTGTGGTGTAAGGAAATGGTCCAATTTCATTTTTCTGCAAGTGGCTGTCCAATTTTCCCAACACCATTTATTGAAGAGGCTGTCTTTTTTCCATTGGACTAAATAAATAAAATCTTTAAAAAAAAATGAATTCAGGGTTCTGGGATCGAGCCTAGTGTTAGGCTCCCCGCTCAGCAGGGAGTCTGCTTCCCCTCTCTCTGCCCCACCTCCTGCTCCTGGTTGCTCTCTCTCTCCCTTTCTCTCAAATAAATAAATAAAATCTTAAAAAAAAAAAAAAAAAAGCTTGCCAATTTCAGGGGCACCTGCTGGTTCAGTGGGTAGAACAAGAGATTATTGATCTCAGGGTCCTGAGTCATGAGTTCAAGCACCACATGGGGCATAGAGCTTTTTTAAAATAAGAAAAGAAAAATACCAACCCTCTCTCCCTGACCTTGACAATTTCTTTCCTTTTTTTTTTTTTTTTAAGATTTTATATATTTTTGAGAGAGAGAGAGCACAAGCAGGAGGAGTGGCAGACGGAGATAGAGAAGTAGACTCCCTACTGAGCAGGGAGCCTGACACTGGGCTAGATCCCAGGACCCCGGGATCATGACCCAAGCTGAAGGCAGAGGCTTTAACCCACTGAGCCACCCAGGTGCCCCCAAGGGAGTCCTTTAAAAAAGTAAGTCAAATCATGCCATTCATTTGCTTAAAATCTCCAGTCATCATTCATCTCCAGTAAAAAAATAAAATCAAAGCCCCTATAAGTACTCTTATGGCATTATAGGAACCCTAAGCTTTCTCCCTGTTACCCTTTGTACTGAAATTCCTACAACTTTCTCTTCCAATTGCCTACTGAGACACACTGGCTTCTTTGCTCTTATTCAAATATGCCAGCACATTCCTACCTCAGGAACTTTGCACTTGCTGTTCTCTTTGCCTTTCCCCAAGGATATCTACACTGCTAGTTCCCTTATTTCCTACATGTCTTTGCTAAAAGTGACTTTCTTAGTGAGAGCTTAAATAGCAAGTCTATATAAAACATTCTTTATCTTTCGGGTGCCTGGGTGGCTCAGTTGGTTAAGTGACCGCCTTCCGCTCAGGTCATGATCTTGGAGTCCTGGGATGGAGTCCCGCATCAGGCTCTCTTCTCAGCAGGGAGTCAGCTTCTCCCTCTGACTCTCCCCTTCTTGCACTCTTTCTCTCTCACTCTCTCTCTCAAATAAAATGTTAAAACAAAAAACATTCTTTATCTTTGTTCATGATTTATGTGAGAGTACTCATTACCTTCTAATACCCTGTAAAATTGTCCTCTTTGTTTTGCTTTTCTCCCTCTAACCTACACTAAAACATATGCTCTACTAGGACAAACATTTTTGTCTGCTTTGTTCAGTGATGTAGCCTTTGTGTTGAAGTCAGTGTTTGGCCAGATAGTATGTGCTCTTTAAATATTTGCTGTCTAAGTGAACAATTCATTATTTTTAAGATTTTATTTATTTATATGGGCACTTGGGTGGCTCAGTTGGTTAAGCATCTGCCTTTGACTCAGGTTATGGTCCTAGGGTCATAGGATAGAGTCCCGCATCCAGCTCCCTGATCAGTAGGGAGTGTTTCTCTCTCTGCTCTTCTCACCTTCTCATGATCGCTCTCTCTCTAATAAATAAATAAAATCAAGAGACCAGTGTGAGAGAGAGAGGAGGGGGGGGAGAGAAACGGGGGGAGGGAGTGCCAGAGGGAGAGCAAGAAACAGATTCCCCACTGAGCAGGATGGCTGACGAGGGGGCTTGATCTCAAGACCCCAAGACCCTGGGATCATGATCTGAGCCAAAGGTAGCCGCTTAATGGACTGAGCAACCCAGGAGCCCCTACTGAGTGAAAATTTTAATGTACAAAAGCCTGATAAGTTATTTGTATTTTTCCTCTTATAAACTGATTGTCATGTCCTTTGTTTTTTTCTATTGTTCAAAGTTTTTATTGATTTGTATGAATTTTTTATGTTGTAAAGATAGCAGTTTTATGGCAAATATTTCCCTTAGTTTTTTTCCCTGTTTTTACCATTATGTGTGTTAAAAATATTTAAAATTTATGCTTTTCCTTTGTGATTTTGTGCTTTATTAGGACAAGTTTACAAAAGAAAAATTTTACCTTTAAATATATTTAGTTAGGGGCGCCTGGGTGGCTCAGTTGTTAAGCGTCTGCCTTCAGCTCAGGTCATGATCCCAGGGTCCTGGGATCAAATCCCACAATGGGCACCTAGCTCAGCAGGAAGCCTGCTTCTCCCTCAATCACATCCCCTGCTTGTGTACCCTCTCTCACTGTGTCTCTCTCTGTCAAAGAGGTAAATAAAATCTTTGGGAAGGGGATACCTGGGTGGCTCAGTTGGTTAAGCAGCTGCCTTCGGCTCAGGTCATGATCCCGGCGTCCTGGGATCAAGTCCCACATCGGGCTCCTTGCTTGTCAGGGAGCCTGCTTCTCCCTCTGTCTGCCACTCTGTCTGCCTATGCTCGCTCTTTCTCTCTCTCTCTCTCTCCCTGACAAATAAATAAAATCTTAAAAAAAAAAAATCTTTGGGAAGAAAAAAAAGGAAGTATAAAAGCTAAAAAAAAAGAATACTATCAGAAAAATTTAGAAATAGGATTATTATGCTGCTTTTAGGAAACAAAATGCCAATTCTTCCTTCCTTCCTTCCTTTTTTACTTTTTGTTGCTTAAAAGCAATTCTACTTCATTATTCACTTACGCCTTTTTATTTTTATTTTATTTTTTTTCAGTTATGCCTTTTTATTAAAACTGATTCTGATGGTGTGCTTACAGAAATAAACATCTAGTCCTTTGGAGCTTAAAAATAATATCATGAATAAAATCCTTTTTATGGTATGGTGGATCATAAAAAATGTTGGATCATTAAAAAAACCACTATTTATTTTTTAAAAAAGATTTACTTATTTGGCAGAGACACAGTGAGAGAGGGTACACAAGCAGGTAGAGTGGGAGAGGGAGAAGCAGGCTTCCCGCCGAGTAGGAAGCCCAATGCGGGCGGATCCCAGGACTCCTGGATCATGACCTGAGCGGAAGGCAGATGCCTAACGACTGAGCCACCCAGGCGCCCCTATAAAGACTTTTTAAAAGTTTTTATTTTCATTTATTTGAGAGCAAGAGAGAGCACAAGCAGGGGGAGGAGTAGAGGGAGAAGCAGACTCCCTGCTCAGCAGGGAGCCTGGTTTAGGGCTTATCGCAGGACCCTGGGATCGTGACCTGAGGTGACCGCCAACTCTTAACCACCTGAGCCATCCAGGCGCCCCATAAAAAATTTTAAGGTATTTTTCATTTTAATATTTTTCTTGCAGGTATTGAGAAACTTGAGCTCATGTTGGGTTACTTCCCTTTTCCCATCCACAATAAAACAAATTACTTAAATTCTTTATTTTTTCTATACATTATCCTTAAATTGGAGGTATTTAATTAATAAAGATTAGGTTAATGTAATAACAGAAACCAAATGACAAGTCTATCACAAAGTAAGTAAATTGTCTTATTCTCTTAAGTTGGGTTATGTGCTCGGCAGCAGCGATCAGTTTAGACTGGGTAAAACACTATGGAATTAGAATTCCTGGTTTCTAATTGTTCAGTAGCTGTGTGGCTGGGAAGAAGGCTTTAATACTGCAGCATCTGTAAAATGGGCTTAACTCTGAGGCCTGACTCTTGCAGTGGTGAATCACTCAGGGTAATGCACAGCTTTGCAAGCTGGTGGGTTAAGCCTGAAGGTGGAGCAGGTTTGCAAGCCTTCCTTCTGCCTCGGGGTGGGTTGGCTCAAAAGCCAGCTCTCCCCTCCACTAGCGCACAAACAGGCACAGCTGATTAGGGACCAAGCAGAGGACCTCCAAGGCTCTCTGTGGAGCTTATGTGAAGGCTCCCTTCACATAAACAGAAAGCAAATCAGAACGGCCCAGCCCTACCACCTATAGCTACTTTCCTCTTTAAACCTCAGCTGTTCTGGGTGTAAAATGAGCATACATCAGTACTAACCACCTTAGAGTTGTTTTGAGGTTTAAAGGAAATATGCATTCTCTCTCTTTCTTGCATAGAAAGTTCAGCGATAATGGGTGAAAAATTTTTTTTCTTGGGTAAAATTCTCTTTTCTAACCCTTGTCTTCCTCTTTTAAATGAAACCTCTTCTAAAGCCTGCTCACCTCAGCAGTGGCGGTGAACCTTCGAAACAACCTCCTTTCGGTCAGGATCTGTGCAAGGAAACTAGTATGATTTAAATCAGTTCAATAACACCAAGATGTAAATGACTGGTACCCATAGGCGACTTGCAAAAAAAAAAATTTGCATTCTAAAAAAGGATTAACCGAAAGGATTTCAGAAAATATGGATTTTTTTTTTTTTTTTTTTTTGGTAGGAGGGTGAATAGAATTCCTTGAACCCATCACCCCGACACAGAAACCATGCCTTGTAGGACTGTGGGAGGGGACATGGAAAACGCACATTTAATTAATAAGTTCTTGAACCGTAGAACGATTTCACCCCTCACCCCCTTCACTAAGGGGCCTCTAAGATCATAACGACCTTGGCCGTCCTTATCTGAGAAAGAACCTTCGCTAGAGAGAAGGGGAGAGAGAAGACCGCAGCTCAACTGAATTACCAGAAAGGATGTTTTCATTTGAATAAACTCTACCCAGTTGTTACCTCCCCGCTCCTCTCCCCTAACTTTTAGCCCTTCCGGAGGGGCGAGATGCTGGGGTTCAGGACGAGGGGAAACGGCCGCCAGAGGCCCGACGGGCTGGGGGCTCCTCGGCGGGGCGCTCTCCACTGCTGCCCGCCGGACTCCGGCGAAAGTTCCCTGGTCTGCTCGGGTCCTCCCCAAAACCCGAGCTAGCGGAGCGGGGGGCGGGTAGCCAGATCACAGAGGACCTGGCAGTTTCCGGGAGGCTGGGGGCGCGCCCCGGGGCACAGCCCGGCCCGACGCAGTCGTCGAAGTGGGCGTTCTGGGCAGCAGACTCTGCTGGGGACGAGCAGGCGCCGGGGAGGGCCGGCCGCGCCACCCCCACCTGCGGCCGCGCGGGGAGTGCCCGGACCGCGTGGGCCCAGCCCCTAGCCTCCCGGGGAGGGGCACACGGGGCGGGGAGGGGCACACGGGGCAGGGCGGGGCCCCGGGAGGCGGGGTCGCGAGGAGCTTGGAGGCTAAAGCCGCGTCCGGAGGCGGGTGGGGAGGCGCCGGGAGGGGCCGGGAGGGCCGGAGTGAGCGGCGGCCGCAGCTGCAGCAGGACGGCCCGCCGGCGGCTCGCGGCCGCGCGCCGGGAACCTCGCGGGGCGGGCGGGCGCGGCACCCCCTGCCTGGCCGCCTGCGCCTGGGGGGGAGGCGGCCCACGCGCGACGGGACCAGCAGCATGAGCAGCGGCTACAGCAGCCTGGAGGAGGACGCCGAGGACTTCTTCTTCACCGCCAGGACCTCCTTTTTCAGGAGAGCGCCCCAGGGCAAGCCCCGCGCCGGCCAGCAAGTGAGTGGCAGGCGCGGCAGGGCGCCACAGCGGGCGCCCATAGCCCCCGGGATCCCCAATCCACGTGTATCTGTGGGGCGCGCTGGGCATGCCCGCGGGGAAGGAGAAGGGGGGTGGCTGAGAAGGGGCTTCTGGCTTTTGGGATCCCGGCCGGGGTCGTGCCTGGAGGTCGTGCACGTGCGGGCGTGCGCGGGGGGCGGCCAGGGCGAGGGAAGGAGGTGGAAGGGGCAGGAGGCCGAGGGCCTGCTCCTGCCTTCGGCGCCGGATGGCCTCTGCCGCTCTGCCTCGGGCTGCGGGAGAGCAGTTCTGAGAGCGTGGAGGCGTCCGCGGCCCTCCCGGCGTTTCCTCTGCTCCCCGGCTGTCGGTGGTCGGGGTCCTGGCCCCGGCCTCCACTGGGAGTCGGTCCACGGGCAGGGAACTCCCGAGTGGCTTGGGAACTACGGGGTGGTTTTGGTGACCTGGACTCCTCTACCTTCCGGGTCCAGCACGTTGGTGGTGGGGGCGACAGCAGGCGCTCCCCAGATCTCGGTTGCGGGAGTCCAGGTGGTGCGTTTCCTGCGAAGTCAAGTTTGTGAGTGCCTTCGGTGTTTTGCAAACAAGTTCCGGTGCTAGGTAAAAACCAGCTGGCGCGAGCTGAGCCTAAGACCGGTTTCTTCCTTTTTTGGAGGAAGCATGCCGTGGAAAGTAATGATGACTTGGGAAAAGACGAGAAGGGAACTTGGGCCGGTTTTGCCGACCCGGACCGACCGTGTTTTCCTGGAAGGCTTTCCTGAAACGGGCCACTTGGGGTGGACTTTTCAGTCCCGAGCGTGAACCCGCGGCCTCTTGGCCCTGGGAGCCGCACCAGAAAGCTCTGCCAGCCCGGCCGTGCTCAAATCAGATTAGTGCAAGGCTGTAATGGAACAAATTTGTTGCTCTTCAACAACAGGCGCTCCCCAGACCATTGCTATTAGACTTCGTCCTGGAGGCTGGAGGCAAGGAAAATCGTTCAGGGCCGGATGATGAGTTATGGGACGGGTGAGGACTGAGTCATGTATCAGGGTTTCCTCGCCAGACCTTTTAAGTTTATTTAACCACTTTCTGAGGTCAAATTTCTTTTTATGATTCGGAAGTTCTAATCTTTTCAAACTCTTAACTCCCAAACCGGAAGAGGGGGACAGACAGTGAAGGGCAAGAGTGAAAAGTCCAGTGCCCTTATTCAGTAGCAGGTAATTCTGAGTGAAGGTCGAGGCAGTAGTCTGCTCTCTTTATTGTTTCTAAGGCTTAGGGCTGCACTATTTACTAGTCACTTTGAGCGATGTCTTAGCTTAGGCTGCTGTAGCAAATACCATAGACAGGTGACTTAAACACAAATATTTCTCTTAGTTCTGGAGGCTGGAGGTGCCTGGCTGGTGGCTTCGGTTTTGGCAAGGACCCCTTGGCTTGGAGGCTGCTGACTCCTTGTAGTGACCTGACCTCCATGGAGAAAGGGCTAGCTTTCTGAGGACGCCGATCCCATCGTGGGGGCCGCCCTCATGGCCTCATTCCTTACCTCCCACAGGACCCACCTCCAAATCCTTTGGCATTTAGGGCTTCTTCATACAAGTTTTGGAATGGGGGGTCCACAAACATTCAGTTTGTAGCAACTGATCCTCTATTTTCGGTAGAGTGTATTTTATTTTTTAAAGATTTTTATTTATTTAACAGATCACAAGTAGGCAGAGAGGGGGGGAAGCAGGCTCCCTGCTGAACAGAGAGCCCAATGCAGGACTTGATCCCAGGATCCTGAGATCATGACCTGAGCCGAAGGCAGAGGCTTTACCCACTGAGCCACCCAGGCGCCCCAGTAGAGTGTATTTTAATGGCATGAGTTTGCTCTGAGGTTTGGAAGGCAGAAATACTCTTCCTCTCTGTCGGTTAGGGAAGAGTTGGTTTTCCTTGTGCTTCTCTCACTTGGTTCTTATTTTGGCCTCTCCTGTCTTTCTCTACTTTGTATTTTCTCCTACTACTTCTGTTGCTGTCACCATTTGACTAGAACATGACAGAGGTGGTTGCGCTCATTTGAAGTTGATTCCAGAGGTGGCTCGAGAAGACTTGCTGGTTCTCAGATTGTCCAGGTGTGTGTCAGTCCTTCACGAGGGCCAGAATATCCAGGTTAGAATTTCGGGAGAATGTGTTAGTGCTTTATAAAATAAAACCTCTTTTTTTTCCCCCCGGGGTTGAGATATACAGTGTTTCTGTTCATTAATCTAGCATATATATTATATAATGTAACTTATTTCGCTTTTAGAATTAGCTTAACATTAATATGTATTTTGGAGTATTGCAGTGGAAGGACAGTAAGATCTAGTTCTTCACTTGAAGCACTTGTTCTGTATATTCTGAAGTGTTATTGCCTGTGTATTCCCCCTCCTAACATAATACACACAAGGTGCTGAGTTATGGGACTTATTTGCCAGGTGGCCACAGCGTTTGAAACTGAATATTTTTTAAAAGATTTTACTTATTTATGTGACAGAGAGATCACAAGTCAGGTGGAGGGGTGCGGGGCTGCGGGGGTGGGGGGGAAGCAGGCTCCCCGCTGAGCAGAGAGCCCGATGCAGGGGCTGGATCCCAGGACCCTGGGATCATGACCTGAGCCAAAGGCAGAGGCTTAACCCACTGAGCCACCCAGGTGCCCCTGAAACTGAATTTTTGTGAGCATTTTGGTTAAATTGACTGAATGAGTGTGTTAAATTCCTGATGAGATTTGTGAGTTAAAGAAGTAAAACTTATATAAAGCAAGGCATTCTAAGCACAGAACATTTCTTTTACCTTAGGCTGGATAATAGATAAGCCTTTTTCATTTTATTTATTTTCTTTATATTATTATGTTATTATTTTACATTTCTATGTTATATTTTATAGTGGGACATACCCCCAGTGGGACTTGAAGTCATGACCGTGAGATCAAGAGCCAGCCAGCACTACCTTTTTCATTTTATTATGCTGGTGATTTTAAGAATAAGATAGGCATTTCTAACAAAGCATAAAAGTAAAATTTATCCTTTTCTCTAGAAAGGTGGAAAGAGATGTTGCCATAAGGATCTATTACTGATAATAGTAATTTTTTTTTTTTTTTTTTTTTTTTTTTTTGGTGCTGAACCACCTGGTGAAAAAGCCAGGAAAATTCAGTTTGTAGGACTCCTAAAAATATCCAGAGAGAGCAAGATGTTTGTGGTAAATGCAGGATGGAGAAAAAGGGGGAGTGGGATGAGGAATTTCTTCCCTTCTCTTGCCAGTCAAAGGAACATAGCCTAACTTCTTTCTGTCTCCAACAAAAACAAAAATCTTACGGATATAAAAAAAAAAAAATGTTACCGATTTCTTCCTTATGTTGGTATCCTCTTTAAAAAAAAAAAAAAAGGAAAAGGCTTAAAAACCTGTCGGGAGAGTAGAAACAGGAGTGAGAGGTGGCCTTTTTTGGTGGCAGTTTGATGACCTGTTTATTGCTGTATCCCTGGGGCGTCCATTGGTACTGAACACAAAGTGATTGCTGAGTTAATGTTAGTTGTATGAATGAATGCTTTCCTGGTTTGGTAATAATTGGCTCATTGCAGGTTTTTCAAATGTACCCTATCTAATGAGTCTCCCTAGAGCCCCCTGGAAAATTAAGGAAAGGTAAGGCCTTGTTAAGTGTGTCACTGAAGGGCCCACATACTTTCCTTTTGGTTAGTTCTTAGCCCCACCCTCCAAAATTATTTCTTATTTGTTATCTTTAATTTTTTTTTTTTTTTTTTGAGATAAAGAGAGCACATGCACCTGTGTGTCCCAGGAAGGGGGAGGAATCTTAAGCAGAAAATAACACGGAGGACATGGGGAGATGGAGAGGAGAAGGGAGTTGGGGGAAATTGGAGGGGGAGACCATGAGAGACTGGACTCTGAAAAACAGTCTGAGGGTTTTTCAGGGGCGGGGTGGGGGGGCGGTGGGAGGTTGGGTGAGCCTAGTGGTGGGTATTAAGGAGGGCACGTATTGCATGCAGCACTGGGTGTGGTGCATAAACAATGAATTCTGCAACACTGAAAATAAAAAAATAAATTAAAAAAAAAAAAAAGGATCTTAAGCAGATTCCACCCTCAGAGGGGAGGGCACTCCAGATTGGATCTCACAACTCTGAGATGATCTGACCTGAAATCAGGAGTCAGACGATTTATCAACAGAGCCACTCAGGTGGCCCCCTCCTGTCCCAATTTCAAAAATCTGATTTTCTCTTTGCAAATATGGACATCTGTAATTCAGGATTTTCTTAAAAGGTTGACCCCCTATTCTGCACATGTTCGTTACAGTGTTCTTAACTCCTGCTTGTGGATCCACTGTTGTTGTTTCATGTACAGCGGAGAATGGGCAGTTCTGTAATTTATAATTCTCCATTTCTACACATTCAGACTTCCAAGAGTAGGAATGAACTAAAATTACTAATATGATCTGTTGGACCATATCTTACTCCATAGCTAAGGTAATCCCTTTTCTTTCTGAGCCTTGGCTAGTTAATAGGAATAAGGAAATGAGACACTCTTTTTGCTTTAGCAGTAGAATAGTCAAGAATTCCCTTTTTTTTTTTTTTTTTTTTTAAGATTTTATTCACTTGAGCGAGGGAGCAAGTGAGAGAGTATGAATTGGGAGCAAGTGAGAGAGTATGAATTGGGAGCAAGTGAGAGAGTATGAATTGCGGGGACTGGTAGGGGCAGAGGGAGAAGCAGATTCCCTGCTGAGCAGGGAGCCCAATGCCAGGCTTGATCCCAGGGCCCTGGGATCATGACTCCAACTTAAGGAGACACTTAACAGACTGAGCCACCCTGGTGCTCTGAAAAGTCCAAGAAGTCTTTTTTTTTTTTTTTTTTTTTTTTAAATTTTTATTTATTTATTTGACAGATCACAGATAGAGAGGCAGGCAGAGAGAGAGGAGGAAGCAGGCTCCCCATGGAGCAGAGAGCCCGATGCCGGGCTCAATCCCAGAACCCTGGGATCATAACCTGAGCCGAAAGCAAAGGATTTAACCCACTGAGCCACCCAGGTGCCCTAGTTCAAGAAGTCTTAAAATTGTCTCTGTACCACTCACACTTCTTTAAGAATTATACTGAAGACTTGTTTAATAAGGCAAGCCTGTACGACTCCATGTAACAGGTCTCAAGTTCGCCCTATGGGTACTTTCCTTACTATAATTTTTTTTTTAAACATTTTATTTATTTGACAGATATCACAAGTAGGCAGAGAGGCAGGCAGAGAGGAAGGAAAGCAGGCTCCCCACTGAGCAGAGAGCCCAATGCGGGACTCGATTCCAGGACCCTGAGATCATGACCTGAGCCGAAGGCAGAGGCTTAACCCACTGAGCCACCCAGGTGCCCCTCTGTATTCATTCAACTATAATTTATTTATTTATTTATATATTTATAAATACTTACTTATATATTTAACTATAATTTAAATATTTTTCTGACTTCCTGTTTGGTTCTGTGTCTTGCTGCTAGAATCAACAGTAAGGAGTTGCACTGTTGTGTCCATTAGAAGCTTTGGCAATAAATCACTGGGGGTAAAAGAATAGTGATTTAAGAATAGTGATTTAAAAACCTCAAAGGTATTTTGATTGTACTAACTCTTGCACTCAGTTTTGACCCCTATGTTGTTGAATGCAAACATTCCTACCAGTCCTTTTGCCTGGTGTGTGGTGATTTGCATGTTTCACCTTCATGTCTGTTAAATTCTGGATTTACACAGTACCTATTAATCCATTGGAATTTTGTGTTTGTGTGAGCAGAACTCACAAAGACACATTCTTTTAACTCAACTTCAAGAGAAAATTAGTCACCTCTTATATGAACAATACATTCTCTACCCTGTTTCTTCTTCTGGCTAACTTGCAAGATTTGGAATTATTTGGAAAGCAGTGACACAAAACATTTATGAAAAGAGAAGCTAAAAATACCCAATAATGTGGTTATTCTTTTTAGACTTCCTTTGGCAGTCAGTGCATGTCATACTGTAAACATTCATTTTCTGGGAGAAAAAAAAAATGAGGTGGACCAAATGCTTGGTCCGCAACTCCTAGCCCTGAGCATCCGTTCTTGGCGTGCCCCCCCCCCCCCCCCCCCCCCCCCCCCCCCCCCCCCCCCCCCCCCCCCCCCGGCCCAGTTGCCCACATAAGTAACTGTCTTTTGATGTCCTGGTTTGAGGCTTGCTTTTCACTTCTGATTTGGCTCAGCGCCATTATCTGGGAAGGGGGGTGCTCTTCAGAAGCAATGGTGAAATGACAACAAGATAGGGGATAGATGCGTGTGAAGGAGCTGCTGTTGTATAATGTATTTTGGCTAAATTGGCCTGTTTGTATCCTTTAAGTTTTTTTTCTTTTTTTACTTATTTGACAGAGATCACAAATAGGCAGAGTGACAGGCAGAGAGAGAAGAGACGCAGGCTGCCCGCTGAGCAGAGAGCCCAGTGCGGGGCTTGATCCCAGGACCCTGAGATCATGACCTGAGCCAAAGGCAGTCTTTTTGCCTTTTTTTTTTTTTTTTAAAAGCTTTTATTTATTTATTTGAGAGAGAGCATGAGAGCTGAGAAGGTTAGAGGGAGAAGCGGGCTCTCCGTGGAGCTGGGAACCCTATGCGGGACTCCATCCGGAAATTCCAGGATCATGACCTGAGCCGAAGGCAGTTGCTCAACTAACTGTGCCACCCAGGTGTCCCCCCCCCCCCTTTTTAAAGATTTTATTTGTTTGACAGACAGAGATCACAAGTAGGCAGAGAAGCAGGCTCCCTGCTGAGCAGAGAGCCCGATGTGGGGCTCCATCCTAGGACCCCTGGGACCATGACCTGAGCCAAAGGCAGAGGCTTTAACCCACTGAGCTACCCGGGCGCCCCTGGCCTGTTTGTATCCTTGTCTCATTGAAGAGCTCTGTATAGAGCCTAGGAAGAGGTTTAGTTCTTCTTCTTCTTTTTTTTTTTTTTTTAAGGTTTTATTTATTCATTTGACCGAGAGAGACAGTGAGAGAGGGAGCGCAAGCAGGGGAGTGGAAGAGGGCGAAGCAGGCTTCCTGCTGAACAGGGAGCCAGATGCTGGACATGAGCTGAAAGCAGATGCTTAACGGACTGAGCCACCCAGGCACCCCAAGAAGTTTAGTGTAAGCAAGCATTAGCAATGTGACAAGGCCCTGCTTCTTGTTCACTCTCAGATACAACTTACAAAATAACCACATGCGATGAGGACTGTAGTCATACTAGCCTCACTTCCCCCCCCCCCCCAAGATCCACGTAGTTCCCCATTGCAGAACCTTGCCCTGGGATTGCTGCCATCCATTCTCCTTCCCATGTTAATCTACTTGTCCCCTCAGAGAGGTCTTTCTGAACCACCAGTCTGAAGTAGGTACCCCTCCCCTCTTAAAGCTCTCTGCTCTTTCCTTTCATAGCAAAGATTGTAATATGTTGTTATATTTAGTTTAACGAGGGCAGAGACTCCCGTGTTCAGGGAGCACATAAAATAAATGCTCCATGCTTGGTGTGTGAGGGAATGAAAGCTTACTAATTTTGGATGGAAGTTGCAGTACTGGGTACGTGAGTTTTCCTTTATATACAAATGAACACAAATTTTCCCCCTCTCCTAACTAGACCATAAGCCTCCATGGTCCTTACACATTAGTGTCATTTAAAAATAGATGGTAATAGGTGTTACTACTAGTTTATGTATAATTCACTTCATTTTTTTCCCCCTTATTTTACGAAAGCCTGTCATTCATTTATTCAGTAATTTATTGAATTTATTTTATAAACAATTTCTGCTATGAAGGAAAGAGCAGGGCGTTTTTGTAAAGCTTTTGTTTTTATGTATTAGAGTGTGCAAGAGTGTGCCCATGTGTGCAGGGGGGAGGGGTAGAGGCAGAGAGAGCAGACTCCCCACTGAGGAGGGGCTCAGTGAGGGGCTTGATCCCAAAACCCTGACATCTTGACCTAAACCAGAGACAGACACTTAATCCATGGAGCCACTCAGGTTCCTGGAGAGCAAAGGGCATTAAGAGGGGGAGGGGTGCTTACTTTGTTTTGTTTTAGTTTTATTTTTTAAAAGATTTTATTTTTATTTATCCATTTATTTATTTTAAATATTTATTTATTTGACAGAGATCACAAGTAGGTAGGGAGGCAGGCAGAGAGAGAGGGGGAAGCAGGCTCCCTGTTGAGCAGAGAGCCTGATGGGGGGGCTCGATCCCAGAACCCTGAGATCATGATCCAAGCTGAAGGCCAAGGCTTAACCCACTGAGCCACCCAGGTGCCCCTAAAGATTTTATGTTTAATCTCTGCATCCAACTCGGGTTAGGTGTAGAGACCCAACTCAAAATCCTAAGATCAGGAATTGCACGCTCCACTGACTGGGCCATCCAGGTGCCTCCATTTAGTAATATTTTTTAAAAGCTTACCAACTAGACAGCTCTCTAATTTTTCTTTAAAGAGCTTGCTCCTTTAGTACAAAGGAAACTCGTACGTGTTGATGGTTTTTCAGGGAACCACGTCTATTGTGTAGATAGAATGTGGTAAAGCTATACATCTGTTTGGATGGAAAGTTTA
This sequence comes from Mellivora capensis, assembly GCA_004024625.1. NCBI lineage: Eukaryota > Metazoa > Chordata > Mammalia > Carnivora > Mustelidae > Mellivora > Mellivora capensis. The sequence continues at coordinate 8,547 of PISX010027548.1, read as the reverse complement.
CTGAGAAGGTGTATCCCTGTAAAACAAGTCACATTTTCCTGTTGACATTTGTCCAGAAACTATAGATGATTGTGTTCCACAGAAACCTCATCATCCTCAAGGATATGAAATGCATTAAACAGAGTTAATGTTAATACCACTAATCAGACCTTAACCACTCTTTTGAATGAAGTTAGTTTTCCGGGTTTTTCTTTCCTTTTCCTTTCTTTCCTTTTTTAAAATATTTTACTTATTTATTTGACAGAGATGGAGAGCACAAGCAGGCAGAGCTGCAGGCAGAGGAAGAGGGAAAAGCAGGCTCTCTGCTGAGCAGGGAGCCTGATATAGAGCTCCATCCCAGGACCCTGGGATCATGACTTGAGCCAAAGGCATCCTCTTAACTGATTGAGACCCCCAGGTGCCCCCCAGGATTTTCTTAATAGTTAACACTGGTTTGGGTATCTGTGGCTAGTAAAAAGATTTTTGTTTAATTTTTTCTTTTTTAATGGATAGGGCCAGAGATGCAGTAGGATGTCCAAGCCCTTAATCAATGATTAAAATGTGATATGCATGTAAAAATGTTGTGAATGGAAGAGAACATCCGTTCTAGATTTAGAGTGCGTCAGAGCCCACATGCAAGTGGAGGGAGGGCAGAGGGCGAGACTCTCAAGCAGAGTCCTGCTGAGGATGCTTCTTGGATCTCACGACTCATGATACCATGACCTGAACTGAAACCAAGTTGGATGCTTAACCAACTGTGCCACTCAGGCGCCCCTAGAAGAGCCCATCATTCTAAAGCTGGACTGTCCAGTATGGGAGTTCCTGGCCACATGTGGTGGTTGAGCACTTGAAATGGGGCTGTCCTGAATTGAGAGGTGCTGTAAGTATGAAATACACACTGAATTTCCAGGACAAAGGAAAGAAAATATAAAATATATCAAAGTGCTCGGTTAATATTGCTTATATGTTGAAACAATATTTGGGATGTGCTGAGCTGAATAAAATTAATTTTTACCTGTTTATCTTTTACTTATTTATTTACTTATTTTAAAGATTTTTTTTTTTTTTTAAAGATTTTATTTCTTTATTTGAGAGAGAGGCAGTGAGAGAGCATGAGCGAGGAGAAGGTCAGAGGGAGAAGCAGACTCCCCGTGGAGCTGGGAGCCTGATGCGGGACTCGATCCCGGGTCTCCGGGATCATGACCTGAGCCGAAGGCAGTTGTCCAACCAACTGAGCCACCCAGGCGTCCCTTATTTTAAAGATTTTATTTATTTATTTGACAGACAGATTACAACTAGGCAGAGAGGCAGGCAGGCAGAGAGGAAGGAAAGCAGACTCTTTGCTGAGCAGAGAGCCCGATGCGGGGCTCGATCCGAGGACCCTAGGATCATGACCTGAGCCGAAGGCAGAGGCTTTAACCTACTGCGCCACCCAGGTGCCCCTACCTGTTTATTTTTTAAGATGGCTACAGGAAAATTTAAAATTACATATGCAGTTCCCATTCTGTTTTCTGCTGGACAGTGCTGTTTGCTAGGGGCTTCAATCTCCATCCTCTGGTGGCTGCAGAGGGACAGACCCGTTGCCAGCCAAGCACCCTGGGAAGATTTTTCTTCATAAAGAGGAACTTGCCCTTTACTGTTGGGAATGGTTTTTCAGGCTCTCTTGGGTCATGCATACTAGCATTTTGAGGTTATAAAACCTGTGTGTGGGGAACTTCCCTTTTATCTGACCTATGAGCTGATAGATAAAACTGTCCTAAAGGCATTTCAAACTGCAGCCCTGCCTTAAGTTTACAGAGAAGGGGTTCATTAATTCATAGAGTACTAACACAGGAAGAGTAATACACATTTTATAGAATGTAATTGCTAACTGCTGCTACATGATTCAGTCAGCTAAGAATAATTTACTAATTATATACTGCAGCACTCAGTGTTGTTTTTTTTTTTTTTTTTCCCCCAGATGCTAAACAAAGTGAGATAATTGGGAAGGAAGAAGAAGGATGAATTTGGGAATTAGAATCCAGAAGAATAGATTGAGAAGATATGGATTTAAAGGGTTTTAGAATGCAATCAGCAAAGAGTTTTTCATGAAATTAATGAGGTCTAGACAATGTGTATGTTAAGATGGTAAGGTAATTTTCTAAATTCATTCCCACAGAATATTCCATTAAATTTTTTAGAATTGTTTCCTAGTGTTTTCATTTGTCCTTCCTTTTTTTTCTTTTTATTAAATTTTTTTTTTTAATTTATTTGTCAGAGACAGAGGGAGGGGGAGAGAGCGAGCACAGGCAGACAGAGGCAGAGGGAGAAGCAGGCTCCCTGCCGAGCAAGGAGCCTGATGTGGGACTCGATCCCAGGACGCTGGGATCATGACCTGAGCCGAAGGCAGAGGCTTCAACCCACTGAGCCACCCAGGCGTCCCTGTCCTTCCTTTTTTAAAAAGTAATTTCTAAGGGCACCTCAGTGGCTCAGTGGGTTAAAGCCTCTGCTTTCAGCTCAGGTCATGATCCCAGGGTCCTGGGATCGAGCCCCACATCGGGCTCTCTGCTCTGCAGAGTGCCTGCTTCCCCCTCTCTCTCTGCCTGCCTCTCTTGCTTACTTGTGATCTCTGTCTGTCAAATAAATAAATAAAATCCTTAAAAAAAAAAAAAAAAAAAGTAATTTCTAACCCCAGTGTGGGGCTAGAACTCCTGACCCCGAGATAAGGAGTTGCATGCTGTGGACTGAGCTAGCCAGGTGCCCCTCATTTGTGCTTTTACATACATTATAATCATACTGATGTTTAAAATCCCATTAAAAAAAGTTGTGGTAGGGGCACCTGGGTGGCTCAGTGGGTTAAAGCCTCTGCCTTTAGCTCAGGTCATGATCCCAGGGTTCTGGGATCGAGTCCCACATCGGGCTCTCTGCTCAGCGGGGAGCCTGCTTCCCTTCCTCTCTCTGCCTGCCTCTCTGTCTACTTGTAATCTGTCTGTCAAATAAATAAAATCTTAAAAAAAAAAAAAAAGTTGTGGTAAAAATACACCTAACCTAAAATTTGCCATCTAGACAGTTGTTCATGTAAACCATTTTGAAGTGTTCAGTGGTATAAAGTATCTTTTCATTTTAGTGTCTCCAATTGCCAGAACTTTTTCATCTTGGAAACTGAAATTCTGTCTCCGTTAAACTGCAACCCCCTATACTCTTGGCAGTCAGCCTTCTATTTTCTGTTTCTATGCATTTGACTAGTCTAGATAGCTCATATAAGTGAAATCATACACTATTAGTTTTCGTCTTTTTTTTTTTTTAAGATTTTATTTATTTATTTGACAGAGAGATCACAAGTAGGCAGAGAGGCAGGCAGAGAGAGAGGAGGAAGCAGGCTCCCTGCTGAGCAGAGAGCCCAATACGGGGCTCAATCCCAGGACCCTGGGATCATGACCTGAGCCGAAGGCAGAGGCTTTAACCCACTGAGCTACCCAGGTGCCCCTAGAATGTCCTTCCTTGAATGGAATATTCTGCTGTATGTATATACCACATTATGCTTATCCATTTGTCAGTTGGTGGCTAATTGGGTGCTTCCACCTCTTGGCTATTGTGAATGATGCTGCAATGAACATGGGTGTGCAGATAGCTCTTAGAGACCCTGCTTTCAGTTCTTTCGGGTACATCTGTACCCACAGATGGCATTGCTGAATCATACGGTAGTTATATTTTTAACTTTTGTAAGGAATTCTGTCTTGATAAATTTGAATCTTGCTATTTAGACTTAGGATTAATGAGCTCTTGCTGAATGATTGGTTACAGCTAGCACAGCTATCGTTTTGATGTCTGATTTTTTTTTTCTTCTTTCTTTTTGCTGCTATACATAACCGTGTAGTGAATGTTTTGAGGGAGAGACCTTTCCCAATATGGATTAACCTCAGGATAGATGTACAGAATGGAATTCTACTTAAGCAATGATGGTATGGCCATATTTATACCTGTTTGTTCTCTTGCACTAATTGAAGGCTGCATTTTTAACTAGTTTCATTGTGCCCTTAGCTCCATTTGGGTATAGTCATTAAAACAGAGGGAAAACTGGGGCCCCTGGCAGCCTCAGTCAGTAGAACATGCCACTCTTTTTTTTTTTTTTTTTTAATACACCGTGATTTACTAGTGTTGGATAATTTTTTTTTTAAGATTTTATTTATTTGACAGAATCACAAGTAGGCAGAGAAGCAGGCAGAGAGAGAGGAGGAAGCAGGCTCCCCGCTGAGTGGAGATGATCCCAGGACCCTGGGATCATGACCTGAGCTGAAGGCAGAAGCTTTAACCCTCTGAGCCACCCAGGCGCCCTAGAACATGCCACTCTTGATCTCGGGTTTGTAAGTTCAAGCAGCCTCACTTTGCGCTTAGAGTTTACTTAAAAAACAGAGGAAAAGCTTTGTAAAGGCACCTCATTGTTAGTTAATTGCATTCCTTTAAGCAGTAAATTTAATATTTTTCTGCACTTCTAAGTGGATCTTCCTCTTGGTATGAGCATTGTTCATGGCCTTTGACCATTTGCGAAGTAGGCAGGAAATCTCTAGAGAGCCCCTTCTTGAGTCCTGTGCATATTTAGCTGGGTAGATGGTTCCCCTTTTTTTGCGGTCAGCTAAACTTCAGGTTATTTTTGACTTACTGTGTTTGTTCCAAAGGGACATTACATATTCTGGCATTTTGAAATACTTTAGCCTGTGTCTCAGGCTGACATCATTGAAACTTGGAGCGCAAAAACAAACAGCAACAAAAACAAAACAAACCCCCCCCAAAACAAAACTAAACACAAACCACTTAACTTCTATAATTATGATACAGGAAAGGCATTACTAAGAAAGCATCAGTGTCCTATGAATACACTGGAATTACAGAGGATGGGAGCTGGGTTATAGGTCTTTAACCATGTTAAAAAGTGGAAGTGCCTGTTTATCTTAGAATTTCAATAAATAAATAAATTTAGAATTTCAGTAAATTTAGTGCCAGTGTTCCAACCACCCTGCTAGAATTCAGAAGAACTTTATAAACAGACCAGGTATTGAAAAAAGGATTGTAGGACAAACTACTAAAAACCCCACCTACCAAAAAGGATTTTTATACTGTTTACTTATAAGCTTCTTGTCTTTTGTTGAAACATTGCAATTAGATGGAATTTGGCATCGATACTTTTTAAGTCTTGCCCATGTCAAAAATTTTTGCTGAATCTTTTATAATCTGATTAACTCCTACTAGTTTGCCTTCATTTAATTTTTTTCTTCAGAATATTTTAATTAAGTGAATCTTTTAAAGAGATGTAAGAAATTATTTCTGACTTTAGATAGATCACGAGCTCTCCTTCATCCTCCTATTCTTAGACAACTCAAGTTTACTGTGAAAATTTCCTATAAATGCTTGTTTTGAGGAATCCCTTTCGGTACTTTGCTAATGAAGTCATAGAAATTTATGTGTATCTGATCACAGTTCTCAAACAGCAAACCAAAAACTGAAAGATTTGCATGAAAATAGAAAAAAATAGCTGTATGCATTACATAGGAAGAAAAAAATACCAATAGTAAAAATGAAGTTTAGCATTCCACAGTGTTTTACAGTTTAGGGAGCGTTCCAAGGGACTTAAAATGCAGTTGATTTATTTGAACTCTAATTTCAGTGGAACTTGGAGATGAGCTGAAGTTTTATTGCTGTAGACTTTCTGCAGATTTCAGGTTTTAATGGCATCGCAAAGGTGAATTCAGGGATATTTGACTGGAGTCCGTCATTTCCCAACTATGGGAAAATGTAAATATTATGTACGTGGTTTAAAGAAACAATAATATTACTTGTGTCCATTTAAGGTCTGTTTCTGTTTGTTTAAACAGGCTTGTGGATCTCTTTTTCTTGCCAGTTTTCCTTTGGGGGGAAGTTACTGCCCTTTCAGATCTCTCTGAAGTTTGAAAATTGCTTTCTCTGATGACTGGCTGTGGCCACGTGGTGTGGACGGTTGGAAGGAGTGTGGTTGGTTAGGCTGTGGCTGCTGTGCTGAGCTGGGGTGTGATTCTTGGCTGTCTGGTAGGGCTCTGTTAGAGGAAATGTGGCCTGTGAACTGTACCCAAAGCCCAATTATTCCTGCCATTTGGTGCAGAGGATCAGAGGTAGGTCCTCTAGGGGAAGGTAGTACCTCTCAAAAAGGCAAACATAGCACCAGTATCAGAGAATCACCTTTTTTTTTTTTTTTTTTTTAAGATTTTATTTATTTGTTTGATAGAGATCACAAGTAGGTAGAGAGACAGGCAGAGGGGATGGGTGGGAAGCAGGTTCCCTGCCGAGCAGAGAGCGAAATGTGGGGCTCTAGGGCTTGATCCCAGGACTCTGGGATCATGACCTGAGCCCAATGCAGAGGCTTTAACCCACTAAACCACCCAGGCGCCCTGAGAATCAACTTTTGATGGAAGTAGTTCTGTGCATCTATCTATCTATCTATCTATCTATCTATCTTTCTCTTTCTTCTTTTTCTTTCTTTTAACATATAATGTATTATTTGCTTCAAGGGTACAGGTCTTACACAATTCACAGCACTCACCATAGCACATCCCCTCCCCAATGTCCATCACCCAGCCACTCTACCCCTCCTCTCCCCACCCCCCAGCAACCCTCAGTTTGTTTCCCGAGATTGAGTCTCTTATGGTTTGTCTCCCTCCCCAGTCCCATCTTGTTCTGTGCATTTTAATTAACAGTGGATCTTTATCTTTTTTTTCTTAAGATTTTACTTATTTACTTGAGAGAGAGCGAGCATGAGAAGGGGGAGAGGGTCAGAGGGAGAAGCAGACCCCCTGCTGAGCAGTTAGCCCAATGTGGGGGGACTCCAGGATCATGACCTGAGCTGAAGGCAGTCGCTTAACCAACTGAGCACCCAGGCGCCCTGGATCTTGATCCTTTGAGGAGAGAGCTATTAAAAAAAAAAAAAGTAGCTGGATTTTGTAATGGACTAAAAGGGGGTGTGTTCTTGATGGATGACTAGCAGCTGTGTAAGGCAGCCTGGGTTTTAAATCCATGCTCGCCAGCCAGTGTCTTGGGCAAGTCCTTGCACCTCTTTAAGCTTCAGTCTGTTTGGTAGCAGGATGCCTGGCACATAATAGGCTGTAACGAGTTTTAGCAATTTTAAAGAACCAGCTATTTATCCTTGAACGGTTCTTCTGTGTAGGGTCATGCACTTCATCTGAGTTTTGGGCTGAGCAGAGAACTGACATGAAAGGGAGATTCGAAGCCAAATAATGAAAGGTGGCAAGAAATTAGGTGTGTCTCTCTGGTTTTATTGACCAAAATGAACTGGGAATCCTCATTGTCCTTGATCAAGAAGATTCAGTCATTCCTGGAAGCTTTTTTTTTTTTTTTTAAAGCCACTTTCAGTCTCACTGTAGTTCCTTTGTTTTCTGGTAAAGGGGTTGTTGTCTTCTGACCAAGCCTGAAGCCACCTAGCAAAGTCTTCACCAACTTCTTTTTTCCCTTAAAGCAAGCCACTCCAGTGGAAAGAGAATGATCAGGCCTGTGAAAATGGGTACTTTTTTATTTTCAAACTGTAGTTCCTGAATGGCTTTCGCTGTGCTTCAATTATCTTTCTATTTTCTTGCAACTTATTTTCTTTTTGCTTCAATTCAGATTCTACATTCACTTTCCACTTCTTGATCTTTTCAGCCTCCTTATACAGTTTTGAATGTAGTCTGCTCATAAGTTAACAAACCAAAGGGTTTTTTTGTTTTTCTTTCAACTTCCTCTGTTCTCCCTTACCTGCCTCTGGCTACAGGATTCCTTCCGGCTGCAGAGTTTTCCTCAAGGCTGCCGGCTTGACCTGCTGACAAATTTGGCTTTTTCCTGGAGGCTTTCCTTTTTCCTCCAGAAGGTGTAAATCACCTTGTGCTCATTGTTTAGGGACTTACTCACCAGTCACCGTTTGGTTTCTGGTTTTCAGGAGATCAAATAGAATGAGGTAATGTATTTAACTGTGTAAGTCACGGCAAAGGGGATGCTGCAGCTGTCATTCGAATCCCATCTCCACTCTGCGTTGTGGCCGAGTTAGCCCCCTGGTCTCCCATCCAGTGTGTCAGCTGGACCCAGCCACGGTTCAGAAACAAGGCCCCAGCTCGTCAGGAACACAGGCTTTAAAGCTGCCCAGTGAGTCAAGTGATCTCGGCGCATCTCGGCGCACTCCTCCCAGTTCATTTATGCTCTGTAAAACTGGCATGAGTGTTGGAATCTGGTGGGAAACCTCTTCCTTTGGACCATGTGAGCCTCTTGGGGTTTGCTATTCCCTCTCCGTACCCAATCTCCCCTTCCTTTGGTTGTGTTTCTTACAATAAATTGGTTGTCTAAAACTGGCTTTAGATTCTTAATGCTGCTGTGATTATTTTTAATCACTTGAATTGTAAATTAGCTGAACTGTAAATTTTACTGATATACTCTTCCGTAAATGTCATTTGTTCATATGAAAAACTTAGACATTAACTAGTATGTGAGCACATGCTCAGTGAAGGTTAACTGTTATTTCTAGTAGTATTAGCATTTTTAGTAGGATTAAAAACAGTTTGTTAAGAGATTTTACCC
>PISX010027547.1:0-22852 GCA_004024625.1 Mellivora capensis | reverse complement strand
GTGCGTAGTTGGTGGGCATGCAAGCTGGGGTGGCCCCTCCGAAAAACAGTATGGAGGGTCCTTAAGATTGAAAAAATAGAGCTGCCCTACGACCCAGCAGTGCCACTTCTGGGTGTACCCCGAGGACATGGAATCGGGATTTCCAAGGTGGGGGACCCCTGTTCACGGCAGCCTGACTCACAACAGCCAAGGTAAGTGGACAAGCTAGACGTGGGTTGTGGATGGATGGGTAAGGAAAATGTACGTCCACGCCATGGCGTGAGCTCAGGCTTCAGAAAGAAGGAGGCCCTGCCATTTGGGATGGCAGAGATGGACCTGGTGGACGTGATGCTGGACGTGATGCTGAGTTCAAGAAGCCAACAGGGAAGCACAGAGACGGTGCGTTCGGACCGGGGAGGCATCTGGGAGAGTCGAACGCTGAGAGGCAGAGGGGAGGGTGGAGGTCTCAGGGGCTGAGGGAGGGGGTGTGGGGAGGTGACAGCGAGAAGACACGGGGTTTCAGTTGTGCAAGGTAGAGGAACCCCGCAGATCAGCTCCGCAGCCCCGGGCTACCACAAACAGCACGTGCTGTGTGCTCAGAACGTGCCACGACAGGGGATCTTACATTACGTGTTCTGTCCCCATGCTAACGAGTAAGGGGTTAATCTTAACAACGGTGACAATAGTGGCAGGGAGGCGGGGGAGACTCTGGAGGTGATGCACGTGTCTAAGGTATTCACGGGGTGGCGATGGCTCCCCTGGTGTGAACTTACCCCCAGACCCGCTCAGGTGTGCACATTAGCCGTGTACAGCTTTTTACACGTCAATCGTACCTCAACAAAGTGGTGTAAAAGAAGAGAAAATACCTTTTTTTAAAAAAAGAAAGTATTTCAGGCTTCACAAGCCACAAATATTCGATGCTCCGTGTACAGCGAAAGCGGCGGTAGACAATACGGAAGCAACAGGCCCGGCGGTGTCCAATGAAACTGTATCCACAAGCACAGGAGGCACCTGGATTCGGCGCTCGGGCAGCTGGAACTCAGCGGTCACAGCCAACGTGGCGGTTCTCGGTATGTTCGAGGAACACCCGGCAAGGGAACTCGGCGTGAGAAAGTCCGAAGGCGCGCTGTGAGCTACTCTTTTGTGGAAGCTGAAGGCAGCACGAGCCCCGCAAGGCAGCGGGCACATGCAGGCACACGAGGGGAAGGAGGGAGTGAGGCTCAGGTGCGCGCAGGTGGGGAGGTGTGTGGTGTTTCCAGATGGAGCCCTTGATCAAGGCCCCAGCAGTGGCTTCAGCGGTGGGCCCGTGGCCCCTCTTAGATCACCAAAAAAGGATGGATCCTGCTCTTTGCACATGCCCAGCCCTAAGAAGAAAAGGAAGAAGGGAAGGAGACAATCCCAGATATGGTAGTGCATGAAGGGACGGAGAGACACATGTGAGGACCAGCTGTCACCTTCCACATCAGGCAGGGGGCGGGGGTAGCTCCCTCCTGCCCGTCTCCAGCAGACTTTCTGCTTTGCCTGGAATCATGTTCCCATCCTCAGACCAAGGACAAAAGGCAAGAAGAAGAGGGAAAGGCAGCCCCGGGGGAGGCAGCCTGGCAGGAGGGTGCGCTGAGCACAGCACTCCGGCGGGCCCTCTGGCCGGACCAAGTCTCCCCGCCTCCGAGCGGGCAGGAACTCTGGCCTGACACTGTGTAAATGGGCCGTGCCTCAAAAGAGCCCGTCTTTCATTCATTAGGATGGGTTTTTGTCGGCTAAGTGCTTTTCAAGGGTTTAGAATGCTCTGAGACTCTTCGAAAGCGGCGGGAGGAAAGCCTTCCTCGTTTATCAGCTTTCCAGGGCACTGGGGACGCAGGGAGTGCCAGCTTGCAGGTGGTTCCGGCCCGGCACGCCTCTCTACTCCTCGAACCTCGGCTCAGCAGGAAGATGTGTTAATACAAGTGAATTTGGGGGGCTTGTGGGTTGAATCATAAAAACGGCCATAAATAGTAATGATGGTATTTCTTTATATTAGGAAAAATGCTTCAGATTTTTCAAAACCTGCTGTAAACATTCTCTGCTTTAATCCCGACGAGAATCCGGGGAGCGGCGAGCTCGCTCACGGCGGCACAGGAAGGCCGGCGGGTGCGTCTTCGGGAGCTCTGTGAGCCAACTGTTAAACAAGCCATTCTGAGGCATTACTGCACGAGCTTGGGATTAAATAAATCACATTTAAAACCAAGGCAATGAAGTAAATAAAGGACCCCTCTAACTCAACCTCAAACAGCAAAGGACCCAAGTAAACAAGGGCAAGGACTTGAGTAGACCTCTCTCCGAAGAAGACACTCGGATGGCCGATACCACAGGAAAAGTCGCCCGACCCCGTCTGCCATTACGGAAATGCACATCCGATCCACGAGACAGCTCTGCACACCTACGGGCACGGCCGGTGTCAGAGAAATGGACAAGAGCTCGTTCTGGTGAAGACGAGGAACATTCGTAACTGCTGGTGGGAAAGCGAGATGGCACGACCACCGCGGACAAGGTGACTGGGTTCTCACAAAGTTGAACAGAATTACTGTACGGCCAGGCACATCCGGTCCCAGGCACGTACCCCCAAGAACTGAACCCAGGGTCGGTCTCAGAAACACACTGGGACGCCGTGTGCAGCCAGCGTGTTCACCAGCCAATGCGGGAGACAACCCGTGTCCGCCTGCAGAGGAAGGGATGGGCAGAGTGTGGTCCGTCCGTGGCCGGGATGCCACCAGCCTTGCGAGGGGGGAGGGGCTGATACCGGCCCCGCCTCGGATGAGCACATGAGGACGCATGTGAAGTGAAATAAGCCGGTCACAGAAGGACAAACACTGTGTGGCTCCTCTTCTACGAGCCGCTTAGAGCAGTGACAGCCACGGGGGCGCAGTGGATGGTGGGCGCCAGGGGCTGGGGGAGGGGATGGCGACCGTCTTTCCGAGTTCCAGTTTGGGAAGATGGGGAAGTTCCAGGGATGGTGGTGGTGATGGTCCCACATGCTGTGACCTGACCGCTCACGTAGAAGAGATGAAAATTCATGTGGGTTTCACATTCTATACATGTCCTGTCCCCAATAAAGGAAATTGAAAGAGCAATAAGGCAGACTCAGCGCGTCCGGCTCTGTTCGGTGCGCTCTCCTGCCACTGGGGATCGCGAGCTTCAGCTCATGATTGTGTCCATCGTGCATCTGCTGACCTGTGCTCCGTCCTGAGCGTGGCCAACCTCACTAGCTGCACCTGAAAAGGCCAGAACTGGATGCAGGAACATCACCTGCTCCAGAGTCTCCTTCCCCTGCTTCCTTAACGGAGTGAGATCAGCTTTAAGGAAAGTTTGGAAAACCGGCAGAGGTCAAACGGGGGGAGGAAGACCCTGCCCTGATCCCTGCCCTGCAGACCCAGCGCTGTGGACCCCCCATCCGCGGGCGGCCACTGGGCGAACGGCAGGAGAGGCTCGCTGCCGAGGTCCCTCACGCCCGGCCTGGGCGGCTACACATGCGGACGACCGCGTCTGGGCATGGCGGGGAGTTACGGGCATCTCACCCGAATGGGTGCAAACCTCTGGGTTGGGCCACGCACCCCACCGGACCCCGGCTTGCCCTCCTCGGGGTGTCGTCACGTCCTCATACACAAGTTTATACGTTGAGGAAAGACATTGCTCCTAGCGGGAAAGGAAACACGTGTTCGTTCTAGAGAAGGTTTGCGGAGCAGAAGGACACACAGGTAAACACGAGCAGACCTGGTCCCCATCGGCAACATGTTCTCGGAAGCTCCCTTCTGTGACAGCATGCCATTTCTCCTAAAACTGGGATTTCACTTTCTCTGTTGTTTATGGCCAGATTTTATTGGATTGTTTGCCAAGTGCATTAGTCGTGCCTTTCCAGAGAACAAGAAACGGTGCGATGTGTGTGTGTCAACACAGCCTTGTTTGGGGCGGGGGTCCAGAACCGGGCCGGTGGTGGTGTGGCTTCTGTCCCAGGCCGAAGGCAGGTGTCCCCTTTGAAGACTGGAAGGCAGACGACAGGTCCCCTGTCTTTCGCTCTGTGCAGGCCTTCAACAGGGGGATGAGACCCCCGTCCTGCGGAGGGCACCTGCTTCCCCAGGTACTGACCCTGCCCAGAAACACCCCCACCAGCTCACCTGGGATGACGTTTAACCACGTATCCTGGTGCCTCTCGGCCCATCAGACCGACACATGGAATTAACAACCGCAGAGTGGTTCTGTGCACCTATTGGGAGAACACAGAAATGTTTAAAAGAAATCCAAGTGAGCTAAAAATGATTGTACAGGTAATTTGGAACTATTTACGTGAGAGGCAGTTTGGGGAAGAAAAGTGAGTGGGGGGAGAGGACAAAAGGCAGCAGGGACTCCGTGGTCAGGCCACTAGTCACGGGGCTGCGGAAAGACGCGAGCCTGGAGTCGGGGACGATCTTCAGAATGAACTCAGAAGCCCCAAATACGAAAGCTTCAGAGACTCGTACGTGGGAAGCTCAGAAGGCAGCCCCTGGCCTGTCCCGGAGCCGGGGCGTCTCTGCACCTCGCTCAGGAGCCCACAGTCCGCGCAGAAGCTTCCCGTGGATTCGGGGCGCGCCGGGAAACACAAACCCACAAACACTCGGGGCAGGGGGAGGTGTGATTTCCGCGCCCCTGGGGAGAGGTGGAGACTGTCGTGCTGAGCGGAACAGAGCCCCGGGAAGGCAAGGCAGTGGGGTGCTCGGCCATCCTGGGCATCCCAGACGGCCACCGCCCTCGCCGGCTATCGCTCCCGCACGTATTTTTTTTTAAACATCGAGACATTTTCATTGTGAGAAAACGCTTTGTTTGGCAGTGCTGGGATATTCATAACAGGCCGCAGAACTCAGTTTTCTCTATCTACGTGAAATATGGATATCCGTGCCCCTGGGTGAGAACGCTTCGCTTCTTTACCTTGTTCCACCGTGGCTGCCGGACTTGGGAGCCGCCTGTGCCTCCAGACAAGGATGTGGGACGAACTCATTGCTTAGAAGTTTACCAAAACTAGTTTCTTTGTTCTTTAAAGTCCGAATGTTCTTGAGGAGGAGAGGCTGTGCGTGCGTCCTCCTTCGTGGCGGGGGTCTTCCTCGGGCCAGTGGTCTGCGTTCCGGAGGGGCAGAGGACAGAGACGGCCCGGCCGACGCGGGGAGAAGCTCGGAGATGAGCCGTGTTCTGGGGGGGGCACGGCTTTCCTGGCGTACTGGGAATGTTCCCTATTATGTTGATGACGATTCCCTCATCCCCCTGTAACATATCTGTGCTGTCTGCCCCTTCCCCGTCCTTTGCTTTTGTCTTCAATAGACTTGAATTTCAAGAAAATTGTGTATTTTTACTTATTTTTCTCATAAAGAGTTAATTTTTTTCTAATCTCCTTAGAAATTAAGGATTTTTTTTTATTGTCCAATTTCACATGTTGAATGTTTAGTTCCTTTCGTCCTTTTCTGCTCATGAAAAAAGTAATTAACTCCAGAGGCAGCGGTGGCCCCTCCGCAGGGGCGGACCACGGTCATCCTAGAAGCACATTGTTATCGTTAACGACAACAGTGTTTCTTTGATCTCCCAGGACTCTCCTCTGTGATGGAAAGTCCATTGTGTCTGGGTAGGCAAACGTGGTTTGTGCAACTTCTGTTTTTTTTGTTTTTTGTTTTTTTTTTTTTTCATTTACTGAAGTTTTCTGGGCTCCGTAGTGCAATGGATAGTGCATTGGGCTTCTACTGAAGTTTTCTGGGTGCTATTTCTGCAGCACCGTTCCATGATGGAAAAGAAGGTGCCCAGTTCACACTGTGATGTGCAAACACTCACCAGGCTTGTGGGAAACACCTCCCTTTGTGACACAAGTTCACGGCCTCAGCGCAGTGCTTCCCCGCTAGGCAAGGTGGGTTCCAGGGCATGTTTGGGCAAGATGGGGACATTTCCTGTCGTCACAACTGGGGACACGCTGCTGGTGCAGCAGGGAGGGAGCAGAAGGGCTTCTAAGCACTCCTCCATGCCCCCCTACACCCCATGCCACAGGTGCCACAGAGAAGCCTGCACAGCAGCCCTGCCATCCCGGAAATCCTAGTTCTCGGTCTCCATGAGCCAACATCAAGTTTGGTAATGATGACATGTTGGGCAGGTGTGGGGGGCCAGCCCATGGCAGCCTCAGCCGAATGGATGGTCACTGGCTACCCCCCCATTCGGAAAGCCTGTCGCCCCATCTTCCGTGGCCGCCGGGCTGGAAGGTCCACCTGCCCGCATCTCACCGGTCATTCTGCCCAACTCGACCCTTTCTAAAGAGTCCTCTACTCCCACTCTCTCGGGACCTCTGTTTCTCGCAGCGGGAACCCAGATGATTGTGTGTCATGTGTGACTATCGTGTCTCACGTTCCTGGTGGCACCCGGCTCGTGTCTCGTGTTTTATTTTCTCTTCCGTTTTCTGTATTTTATCGATACAAGTACATGACGTCGATCCCCCGCGGTAGTCTTGGTTGGCCACATCTAATTTACTATTTCCGTTTGAGGCTGTGTCAAGGTTCAGAAAGCTGTACACGAACCTCTGGTCCAATCCAGAATCACAAGGAAAACAGCATTTACTGTGACATCCATTTGTAAGTTAAGGAATTTGAGTATTTTACTGCTCAGACCTCACCCCGTCTCTTTACTACTAATCATCACTAGCACCGTTGTGTTAAAAAAACACTAGGCTCCTGTTTTATTATTATTGTCATTATTTTCATTTGCATCGACTTGACAAACACGCCGACCACTGCCTAGTCCTGTGTCCCACACTGTGTCCGTACACCTGCACCGTGAGTGGGCACTGCCCCCAGCCGAGCTCACTGGAACCGTAACCATCCCCTGTGCTGGAAGCCAAGGGCTCACCTGCGGAGACATGGTCAGCATGGGTCCCGGGCGCTATCACTGGAGAAAAGCACATCCAAGCAGGAAAACTGTAGCTGTGTGACTTCACGTGTACGTGCCTCTCGCCTCAAGGTCTGGGGGTGAGGACAGCCCAGAGCCCATGGGACTGGGGCCAGACTACAGGGATCCAGGGCAGGGACTGGGTGGGGCATCCACACCAGCCTGAGCACACCTGGTGGGGGGAGGACGCCGTGCGTCACAGCACAGAAGAGATGCCTACCCTGATCTCCTGTTCTCAGCCCCCTACTCTGAGCTCCTGCCCTGAGCTCCTGCCCTGAGCTCCGGCTCCACGATCTGGCCCAGGCCCGGTGGCATGGGGCTCTTCCCTGAGTCGTCCTCTCCCTTTCCTCTTTCATCCATGCATCTTCCAGGTGATGCTTCTGGGTCGACCACACAAGTGATTGCTTCTCATATAATGCCCCTTCTGCTTTGTCTCCCCCAAAATGGAATTTGATTCAGCCACAGTCTGCAAACCTGACATTTCCTCTGGGACAGCCTCTGGGTTATGCCTCACCTATGTATTCTCACCGTCGGATCATGGTGAAGGCATCTGTATGATCCCTTCTGGGGAAACTGAGGCAGGGGCCCGTGAAGGAGCCTATAGTGCGGCTGGGTAGTGGGGAAGCTGGGCACTCGTCCTTTGGAGCCTCACTGGTCTGGGGCACTCGGCGCTGTCCACACTGGGGCTGGGGGAGGATGACGCCTTTCTCTCCTCGACTTTCTGGCCTCTGTCCTTGGGGAGTGGGTTTCTGATGCATGACCCCCTTTAGGAGGGTGTTTGTGGTGTCCCCATGGTCCCCGAGGTCCCTTCATGGAAGGTGTGAGGGCCTATATGAGGGCCTGGTTAGCCAGAGGAACTTACTTGAAAACCCCGGATATAGGGGCGGGTCAGGCCAGATGGAGACCTCCAATCAGTGGGGCGTGCATATATTTACTGTGGTGTGTTGAAATTTCATTGGTCACCTGTGTGTGGGCGGGGCTCAACCACCTCTATAAAGGTTGGTCTGTGAGGCTGGGGTGGGGAGAGAGGAGCAGGAGGAGTAGCCGTTAGGATAGCCGTTAGAGTAGCCATTAGGATAGCCGTTAGGGTAGTCATCGGGAGCAGCGTCGTCATGGTCCTCGGGAGCGTCGTGATAGTACTGGTCGTCGTAGTCACTGCAAGCGGCCTCACCACCCCAAGCCGCGGAGCCACTGCGAATGGCCTCGCCGCCAGCAGCCTCAGCGCCGCCGCGAGCGGCCTCACCACCCCGAGCCATGGCGCCACTGAGAACGGCCTCACCGCCAGCAGCCTCAGCACCACCACGAGCGGCCTCACCGGAGCAGCCTTGTCCAGAGCGGCCTCGTCTGGGGTGCGGCCTCGTCCGGAGTGGCCTCGTCTGGGGAGCAGACTTCTTGGGAGTGACCTTGTCGGGGTCGTCGTCATCGCCTCTTCGTAAGAGATGCCCCGACTGGTCAGTTTGATTTTTGATGCTTGGGGTGAAATAAGCTTTGCTTGACTTCCGCTTTGCATCAGTCTCGTTCCTTTGATCATGGACCCTAACACTGGGGGCTCGTCTGGGATCAAATGATGAGAACTGAGCCAGCATTGGAATTTCTGGGAAAAGCCTCCGGAAGTAAGATCACGGGATCCTATCTGTCTGTCTGGTTGGAGCTCCAGGGTATAGCCCACTGGGGAGAAGCTGGATGCGGCCATGCTCCCCAGGGCTGGAGTGGATGCGGGGATGCCCCATCCCTCTGAAGGTAGATCGCCAGGGGGTTCGAGTCCCCCTAGGCGGTCACTAGGGGTTCAAGTCCCCTAGGTGGTCACCAGGGGTTTGAGTCCCCCTAGGCAGTCACCGGGGGTTTGAGTCCCCCTGGGTGGTTAGGAGATAAAGAAAGTCCCCACCAGTGGAAGGTTCTGGGTAGGAATTGCTGGGCCTGTGGTTGTCTTTGCCTGGTTCTTTTGTTGTCTGTTGTGTTGTTTGTTGTGTTTGCAGGGGACCAAGAAAGTCCCCTCCAGCAGCAGGCTCTGGATGGGAATCGCTGGGCCTGTGGTTGTCCTTGCCTTTTTTGTTGTTGTTGTCTGTTGTGTTGTTTGTTGCATTTGGAGAAATGGGACAAGTGGGGAGTAAGGGACCTGTGACACCCCTAGGTCTTGTTCTCGAACATTTCAAGGATTTTCAAGGTAAAGCCACCTAGTCGGGTGACAAGGTTTACCCAGGAAAACTAAAAACACTCTGCCAATTAGAGTGGCCCACTTTCTCCACAGGGTGGCTGTTGGAAGGAACATTTGCCTTGACTCAGAAATATTCTACCCTGAGTGAGGTCTTTGATCTACATCGAGACCAAATACCATACATTGTAGCCTGGCAATATCTGATAGAACAGCCACCATCATGGCTCAAGTCCCACCTTCCCCCTGCTAATGAAACCATCTCTCTCCCTCTAAGGCAAGTCAGATCACCAAAACCAGAACAGACAGATGAGGGGGAACCGGGGAAGAAGACCGTCCTACCTCCATCAGATGTAGAGGATGTGGAATTCCCCCCCCCTTATCTGTCCCCTAAATCTGACTCTCAGTCCCGAGACACCTTTACCAGTCCACCTCATACGCGGTTGGGGTCCACCTATGGGACCACTAAGCAGAGAGACTGCTCTGATCCTTCCCCTTTCCTCTATCCCCCTCTGCCTCCCTTTACCCCACCGGTACTGTCGGCGCCAATGCTGCCTCTCCATGAGGTTGCTCTACCAGACGGGAGAGGGCGCCCCCACCTAACCTATATCCCTTTCTCCTCTCTGACATCTGTAACTGGAAGACCCAACACAAATCCTTTTCTGTCCACCCTCAGGATTTAATTAGTCTCTTGGAGACTGTCTTTCTTACTCACCAACCTACCTGGGTGGATATTCAACAGCTCCTTATGTCTCTCTTTAATGCGGAAGAGAGGGATCACATCATGTGAGAAACTCATAAGATGATAAGCGAGAGACTTGGCAGGGACCTCGATCCCCACCGAATGGAGGACTAATGCCTGAGGGAACCCCCTGACTTGGTTCCAAACTCCGATGAAGGTAAGGAGAACTTACGTTTCTACTGCCAGGCTCTACTGGGAGGCCTCCATGCAGCTGCAAGGAGACCCATAAATTTATCCAAAATTAGTTCAGTGACTCAAGGTAAGAATGAATCTCCAGGAGCTTTCCTAGAAAGGCTAATTGAAGCCTATAAAATGTATAGCCCAATTGACCCTGAGGCACCTGAAAATCAGAGGGCAATGAATCTTGTGTTTGCCAGTCAGTCAGCCCCAGATATAAGGAGGAAACTTCAGAAAATTGAAGGATTTGAAGGGAAGAATCTGACTGAGTTAGTGGGAATAGCAGAGAAGGTGTTTAACAATAGGGATGCACAAGGGGATGAAAAACAGACAAAAAAACTGGTTAAGGTTTTGGCATTACATGAGGCAGGGAGGAGACAGGTAGGGGATAGTAAATAGAAGGAAAAGCCTAAGCACAGAGAAGGCAGGTGGGAAGACTTAGATTCAGATCATTGTGCTTACTGTAAGGAAAAAGGACATTGGGCCAGGGAGTGCCCCAAAAGGAAGACAGCAATGCTTGCCACCAGGGACTGAAGGGGCCATGGTTCGGAGCCCCTCCCCGAACCTCAGGTAAAAATTGAAGTGGAGGGGAAATCAGTTGATTTTTTGGTGGACACAGGAGCCCAGTTTTCATCATTACTTAAACCTGTGGGAAAACTATCTGGAGAGGAAGTCTGAGTACAAGGAGCAAATGGCACAGAGAGACATAAATGGACAACAGAAAGGACTTTAAATTTGGCCTCGGGAGTAGTTAAACATCGATTTTTGGTCCTCCCTAATGGCCCATATACCTTGATGGGAAGAGATCTCCTCCACAAGCTAAGAGCTGGCATTCAGCTCTCGGAAGGAGACGTGACTGTAACCTTGGGACAACCCACTGTGCAGGTGCTTATGGCAGCAGCAGATGAATACCTCCTTTACGAGCCAGTCTCAAAACCAGAGGAGACAAAGCGGGGGAGCCTTCTCCAAATCCTACAGGTCGAGTTTCCCGAGGTCTGGGCAGAAGGGAAGCCCCCTGGCTTGGCCAAGGGACAACCTCCCATGGTGGTACAATTAAAGGCGACGGCTATGGCTGTTCGTGTTCAGCAGTACCCCCTTCCCTGGGAAGCAAAGGAAGGGATCAGAAAACACATTAATCATCTCCGAGGAGATGGGATCCTAATTCCTTGCAAATCTCCATGGAACACACCTTTCCTGACCGTCAAAAAGTTTGAGACTGGGGAGTACCAACCTGTTCAGGACTTGCGGGAAGTTAATAAACAGGTTGAAGATATCCACCTGACGGTGCCTAACCCATATACCGTACTTTCCCTCCTGGGCCCCACAAGAACTGTGTATACCATCTTAGATCTCAAGGATGCATTTTTTTTGCATATCTTTAGCAAGGGAATCTCAGCCCCTTTTCACTTTTGAGTGGTCCGACCCACAGGAAGGGTTCCAAGGCCAGCTCACCTGGACAAGACTTCCCCAAGGATTCAAGAATTCACCCACCATTTTTGACGAGGCCCTACATGAGGATTTGAGTGAATACACAACCTCCAACCCGGGAATCACTCTGTTACAGTATGTTGATGACTTGCTGATATCCTTTGAAGACTATGAGTCATGTTTGCAAGGGACAAGAGCTCTCTTACAGACTCTGCAGGAAAAAGGGTATTGGGTGTCAGCAAGGAAAGCACAGCTCTGTCAGAGCCATGCCACTTATCTAGGCTTTGATCTCCGTGAAGGGAGTGTGTTCACTGTCTGAGTCCAGGAAACAGGTTATCACCTGATATCCCCACCCCACCATGTCCCGACAAGTGAGGGAGTTTCTTGGGACAGTGCGCTACTGTAGGCTGTGGATACCTTGGTTTGCAGAGATTGCCTGACCTCTCTATGAACTGGCAAAAGGGGGGCTCACTATGATAGAGTGGACAGCTGAGGCCGAAGGAGCATTTTGGGAATTACAAACAGCCTTACTGAGTGCCCCAGCATTGGCCATCCCAGAAGCCCTTCCACTTGCATGTGGATGAAAAAGCAGGGGTGGCCAAAGGAGTTTTGACTCAGACTCTGGGGCCTTTGCAAAGGCCAGTAGCCTATCTGAGCAAGAAACTAGATCCAGTAGCAGCTGGGTTCCCCCCGTGCCTCCGCATAATTGCTGCCACGGCCCTCCTGGTCAAGGATGCAAGTAAATTGAATTTGGGTCAAAATCTCATCATAACCACCACACACGCTATCGAGGGCCTTCTCCAGGCTCCACTGGACCGATGGATGATGAACATCCGAGTGACAGGGTATCAGGCCCTCCTCCTCAATGAACCAAGAGTGACCTTCTGACCCCCGGCAGTGCTAAATCCAGCCATGCTGCTGCCAGAGGAGCTGGCTGACCACCCACATGACTGCGGGGAGGTCCTAACCCAAGTTTCAGGAAAAGGCCAGATCTCAGAGACATTCCCCTCCCAGATGCCGAGATGACTCTGTTCACAGATGGGAGTAGCTACATGGTCGATGGAAAGAGGTATGCGGGGGCTGCGGAGGTTTCTCCTGAGCAGGAACTCTGGACAGCAGCCCTGCCACATGGAACTTCGGCGCAAATAGTGGAGCTGATTGCACTCACTAAGGCACTGCAGATGGCCAAAGGTAAAACCGCCAACATCTATACGGACAGCAGGTACGCCTTTGCTACTCTCCATATACGTGGGGCTATTTATAAAGAAAGGGGCCTATGAACAGCAGAAGGAAAAGGAATCAAAACCAGAGGAGAAATATTGGCTCTCCTCCAGGCTATTTGGGACCCAAAAGAGGTGGCCGTTATGCATTGCCTGGAACACCAAAAGGGGACTGATCTGATTTCAAAAGGAAACGAAATAGCAGATCAAGCTGCAAAGCAAGCAGCCCTAGAAACAGTACAAGAGCTGGTTACACTCCTGGCTCTAGCCCTACGAGAAAAACCGAACTATTCAGAAGAAGGTTTAAAGTATTCACAAAAATGGGCTAAATTAGACTATGAAGGGGATTGGGCTAAGACTAAAACAGGAAAAATAATTCTTCCTCGAAGACTAGGTAAGAAGTTAGTAGACCAGATACATCAGGGCACTCATTTGGGGACACGCAAACTCAAGGAGCTTATAGGCAAGCAGTTCCAGGTTTCTAAATTAGGGCGTATGGTTCAGGATGTAGTTGATAGATGTGCTCAATGCCAGGCAGCTAATGTGGGAAGAACTAGAATGGGAAGAGGGAAAAGAGAAAGAGGTAAGGAACCAGGAATTTATTGGGAAATAGATTTTACAGAGATGAAACCCGGAAAATATGGGCACAAGTATATGTTAGTTTTTGTAGCTTCCTTTTCAGGCTGGGTAGAGGCTTTCCCACCAAATATGAGACGGCAGGAGTGGTAGCCCAAAAGCTATTAGAAGAAATAATTCCTAGGTTCAGGCTGCCTCTCACGATCGGGTCAGACAATGGCCCTGCATTTGTGAGTTCAGTCTCACAGGCACTGGCCAAGGCCATGGGCACTAATTGGAAACTACACTGTGCCTACCAGCCCAAGAGTTCCAGGCAAGTTGAGAGAATGAACTGGACTCTTAAAGAGACCTTGACAAAGCTAATTCTGGAGACTGGCGGTGGATGGGTGGATCTCCTTCCTTTCGCCCTCCTCAGGGCATGGTGTACACCCTGCTTAAACAAGGTGACCCCATTTGAAATAATGTTTGGGCGACCCCCTCCACTCTGTCCACAGCTACAAGAGGTTGCCCTAGCAGAAATGACTGATCAGTCTGTACTCCAGTCACTGCAGGCATTACCGTCTGTCTTAAGAAAAGCCCACGCAGGGATCCGGACTGCCCACACTGGGACAGAGACGGAGGTGGAACCACATCCTTACCAACCCGGGGACTTGGTTGGGTATGTCGCTATCAAGTGGGAAACTTGGAGCCTCGCTGGAAGGGACCATTTACTGTAATCCTGACCACCCCATGGCAGTAAAAGTAGAAGACATCAGGGCCTGGATTCACGTGGGTCATGTCAAAAGAGCCGAGAATGAGGACGCCCCCCAGAGACGGAAACCGTGGCCGGCAGACCCCGCCGACCATGGACTAACTCTAAGACTCAAAAGACTGAGTCTATTGTTGCTCCTATTGTTACCTGGTTGTGTATTGTTGCTCCTATTGTTACCTGTTTATGTAAAGTATAGGTGGGAAATTAGATGAACGGAATTAGGAAAAATGGAAAAGGTTATACAAAGCGGTGAATGGCTAACTCATCAGCCGACTGTACACTACTGTTACTTTTTTGGCCCCTGTATTATAAACGCCCTAATGTCATTTGTACCAAAGAAAATTAGAGCAATAAAAATGTTAGTCTTACATGCTCAGTATAACCCCTTACAACAGGAGAACATAGAACTGGCTGTAAAGTCAAGGATTTGACTAATTTCCAAGGAAAAGGGGGGGAATGTGAGGCCTATATGAGGGCCTGGTTAGCCAGAGGAACTTACTTGAAAACCCCGGATACAGGGGCGGGTCAGGCCGGATGGAGACCTCCAATCAGTGGGGCAGGCATATATTTACTGTGGTGAGTTGAAATCTCATTGGCCACCTGCGTGTGGGCGGGGCTCAACCACCTCTATAAAGGTTGGTCTGTGAGGCTGGGGGGCAGAGAGAGGAGCAGGAGGAGTAGCCGTTGGGGTAGCCGTTAGGGTAGTCGTCGGGAGCCGCGTCGTCATGGTCGTTGGGAGCGTCGTGATAGTATTCGTCGTCGTAGTGGCTGCAAGTGGCCTCACCGCCCCGAGCCGGGGCGCCGCCGGGAACGGCCTCGCCGCCAGCAGCCTCGGCACCGCCGCGAGCGGCCTCATCAGCGAGCGGCCTCATCGGCGAGTGGGCTTGTCTGGAGCGGCCTCGTCCAGAGCAGCCTCGTCTGGGGAGCAGCCTTCTTGGGAGCGGCCTTGTCGGGGTCGTCGTCATCGCCTCTTCGTAAGAGACGCCCCGACTGGTCAGTTTGATTTTCGATGCTTGGCGTGAAATAAAGCTTTGCTTGACTTTCGCTTTGCATCAGTCTCGTTCCTTTGATCACGGACCCTAACAGAAAGCTTACTCACCCCTCGTGATCTGAGCCTCGTGCCCCCGGCAGCAGGACCGTGCTGGGCATCCATTCCCCAGAAGCTGGGGAACCTGAGCAGGGTCTGCTGGCCGGAGGCCCGGGTCCGTCCACCCCCGAGTGGAGTCGGGGGCTGGAGGCGGCAGGGACTCGCGGCTTCCCGCAGACTGCTGCTCTCACGCTGACCCTGGCCACGGGGGTCCTCAGCAGACGGTGCTCTGAGCCATTCTCTGAGTCTCCGTTCTCCTTGCGTGGTGACTCCCTGGGCGGAAACCCTGGGAGGAAGGAAGGAGGAAACTCCTGGGGCACAGACCCCTCCCCGGCTCCTGCTTTCCCCTCCTTGCCCCATCAGATGCTCGCCAAATCTGCTTTAACATCAAGACGGTGTCAGGAAAAGGCGTCCACAATTCTAAAAAGGGCAAACCTGAAACCAGGCATCCTGTGGGTGGGATTTGCACACTCTCTGGAGGGAGGAACTGGGAGGGTGTCTGTGGCTCTGAGTGGAGCCCCCAGCGCATGGCTGGGAGCAGCACCAACCAAACCAGACAGTGACCCGTTGCCAGGACTCTCTCCCGAGAGCCTGCCCTTCACGTGGATGCCAGGTGGAAGAAATCACCTTCCGTGGCCCGTGGGGCTGTGGGCAGTTGTGTCTTTCCTAAACTCTCGTTGGCTTTAACCCTCTGGGAGGGTCCCTCGTCAGCTGGTGAGCTACATGCCGTCAGCCCATACACACATTTTATAATCACATGAGGGTCATCAACCTGCCTTCTGGAACATTCCACTGCAGCCCATGTCCTCTCTTCACCTGGTGTTCGGTCGAGTTGCCTCGACCCCAGGAGTTTCCTCCTTCCTTCCACATTCCACATTACCACGCCTGGGTCCCGCCTCAGCAACACACCCGAGCACACAGCCCTCACCCCGTGCTCCCACCGTGTGCCCTCCAGGCTCACCCTCTTCACCCCGGGACCCACCACCAGGAATCCAGGACTCCACTGCACTTCTGCGGCCTCCCGCCCTTACGAGACGCAGGAGCTATCAAGTCCTGAATATTTACCATCTCCTTCATCCCGACTCTGCCCCTGACATCCACCCCAGCTGCAGGCACCGCTGGTCAGGCCCTGAGAGCACTGTGTGCCCGGTCTCCCGGCACCCCATCCATCCCCAGCCCTGCATATGGTTTTGCAACGGCAGCTGCAGTCCCGCAACTCCGGGACGGTCCCGCAGGGAAGTCACAGGGACCTGAGCACTGAAAGGCATGGATCATGCGGATCCTCCACCATCCCTGGGGCCCAGCTTGGCGGGCGCCCCGCTCGGGCCCCCTGGGCACGCCGTAACCCCCTATCTCGGCCGGCTGCCCTGCGCACTCCTTTGTCCGGCCCGCCAGCCTGGGCTGGGGCCTCTCCTGTGCAGAGACGGTGTCCCTACCCCATCGCGATTGCCTCTGCTTCAGGGTCTCAAAGTTCCTCGCGGATGCTCACTGCCCGCCCCCCGCCAGCGCCCGGCCCCACACCCGCAAACCGTGTTTCTCTCTCTTCAGCCTGCACTGCTGTCTGCTAATTCTGCTTCTGCACAAGAAGACTTGCGTCTGTGTGTCTGTCTGTGTGTCCTGTGGCTGGACTGAGATCATCAGAAGGTCACTGAGTGCTCCCTGACTCAAGGTTCACGTCTCTGGGAATGTGGGGGTTCTAGGAGCTGTCCCCTATGTCGCCCCTTCATGCCCTGCTCCTGGACACTGTGCAGTCCGAAACCAGCACCACACTGGAGGCCTGGACCTCCCCCCACTTCCTTTGTCTGGCGGGGGTCACCAGTTGAAGGGGTCCCTGGGACGATGGTGGTCTTCTGGACCCACCACCCTCATTATTGTGTGTGTTGTGGAATTACGTTGCTGTGATGTACCTGCAACTGTCCTTTCTTGCTGGCCAGCTCCTGCATTTCTCAGCATGGAGCAGGCCAGTGAAGCCCCAGTCCTTCCTAACCTGAGATGTGTGCCTGGCCCAGTGTGGAGGGAGGGTGATGCCCCCCAGAGCAGGGACTGCAGCCTCACTTCTGCTCTCTGAGCCAGGAGTGGAGGGATAGGAGGAAACAGAAAGCAAACATCCACCCATCCATCCTTCCATCCGTCCATTCATCATCCATCCACCATCCATCCATCCGTCTATCCATCCACTCCTCCGTCCATCCTTCCATACATCCAGATCCCTGAGGCCTGGGCCCATGGGTCACAGGGCTGGTCATTCCCTGCATCTGACTTGTCCTGGTCACCAGGAAGAGCCTGTGTCTGTCCCCACATCCACTGCCCTTCACAGCTGTGGTCTCCACTTAGGTTTGGGGGTTCAGAGGTGCATAGAATGTTCTGCTGGTAAATTCAAAGGAATTAATGATACAACTCACAATAGTTTTTAAAAATGGCATTTAATGCAGCCTTTCTTTAATGCATAGAGTGAGCAGTAGACACTGGTTCCTGTTCCCCTGGGGATCACAGAATGAGAGATCTCAGTATCTCGGTGTCACTCAAAGTCAGAGTCCAGTAGACCTTAAATAAAATATAAAGTTAAATAAGACAAATTAACTTTGGCCTTTCTTTTTATTTTATTTTGTTACTATTCAAATGTCCCCAATTAATGATTTCAGAGGGAAAAACCTTCCCAAATAAAACGTACTGAAGATTTTCTTTTTTCTGGAGTAATTTATCCAAAACCATTAAAATCACTGAGTTCACAATCGTTACCTCCTAATGGTTATTGAGCCCGATTCTGCCCTGTAGCCACTCAATTCGGAGGGAAATCACTCCTGCTTGGCCTTCAGTCTCACTGAATTTCAAGGTCAGTGCTCGTTGGCTTCATTTTCCGACAGGGGCCATATCCAACTTGCCCAAGAGCTTGGGTTCAGAAAATTAATGGCCTAATTAATAGAAATCATTATTAAACCACACAATTAACATCTTAGAGCAAAACTAAATCTTAAAATGAAAGTCTTCGATGTGCTAACGGACAGCTTTAGCAAACCTGTATTGAGTTTTCCCCTGCACCGGCTGCAGCGCCCCGATCAGCATCCGGTATAACCTACAGATGACCTTCACCCTCAAACGGGACGACGGGGTATATCCTTAAGGAAAATGCATCGGCGACTCACAAAAGAAGGAAGAGGCGTGAGTGAAAATAGGCTCATAAAATCCGTCCACGAGCTAGAGCCACACACTGCAGGGCGTGGTCTCGGCTGTAAGGCGCCGGCGACCTCGAAGCCTGGGAGGCAGAGGGCCTGGCTCACCAGCGGCACCTGCGGCAAAGCAGACCGCGGGGCTTCCACGGAAGGACGCTGCACAGCCAGCGGTGGGGCCCCAGGACGTCCTCGGAGTCGTTTTCACGTGTATCTTCTCGAGGAAAATGAGAAAACCGCAAGACAGCCAGCAAAGCAGAACGGCTAAATCAGTGTGGGGAGCCCCCGCGGGCCGGCGCCACGCGGCCTGAGAACCCGAGGGAAGCCGTCCCGGTACATCCCCCCAGGTGGAAACCATCTCTGAGAACGTGTTCGGAACATAATGCACTTTCATAAAAGTTTCCCTGGCCCCGCACACGTACACCCGCACGCGCGTCGGATTTCCCACGGAGGTGAAGAAAGGATGTTCTTGGATCTCCCGATTGCAGGGACGTGGGCGAGCCTCCGCACACAGGCTGGAGGGCAGACCAGAGCCGTTCGTGGGGGAGACGGAGGCCTCCCCCCAGGCACCTGCCGCGTCCCCACGTGGGAGACAGGCCGCGTCGGAGGAAAGCCGCCCACAAACACGGAGCACGCATCTCCTCCAAACAAAGGATGTGATGCGTCCTCCCTGTCCTGGAAGCCAAATTCAGCCCCCAGTGCCCTGTCCAGGCTCCATCCACTCCACTCCCACGTAACCCAATTCTGGCAAACCCTCCACGGTCAGCAGACGCCGGCGTGGGAATGCCCGGAGCGGAGGCCAGGCAGCAGGCATCCTCCCGGCGGGGTCCACCGCGCCCAAGAGCCCCACGTCCCCGCGGGGAGAAGCCACATGCCCGAGGACACTGGATAAGAGGCTGCCCGAGGGGAGTGTGACGGCCCTGCAGGGCGCTCTCCCGGCTGGGCGTGGTGCCAGGGGCTGGTCCGTCATGGAGACCCTGCCCTGCCGGGTGCCAGGCGCCTCGGGACCAGCCCCCCAGCCCGTGGTTTGTCCCCAGCACCTTCAGCCCTTTGGCCCTTCAGCCCTCTCTGCACCAACTGGACCCTTCAGCCGCTTCTGCACCAACCGGACGCGCAGGCCATCGGGGCTCTTTCAGGCTGCGGTCGGACAGCGGGGAGGGGCCCGCAGCGGGTCCCCGGGCCGTCCTCCGTGGGGTTCCCTCCAGGATGGGCTCCTTCCCAAGCCTCAGGGCGGCTGCCAGACTGGGGTGACACCGGGCCCTCCGGCACGCGGGCTGTCCCCCACGGCACCCCAGAAACTGGGCCCTGAGGACTCTGACGCACGCCGTTACCCAGAGCCCGTCGATTCTCTGAGTACAGTCAAAACCTGGCCAGAGTCTTTCTGGAAAGTTCTCATCATCACCCCTGCTTGTGGCATAGGGCTGTGGTTCACGGGCTCTCAGAGACGTGGCAAATCCTGTGGGTGCATCCTGAGGGCACGAGGCCGCTCCCCACTTCCCTCCACGCCGTCTCTGCTCCCATCTCGTGCTGAGCTCGGCGCCCCCAGGGAAGGTCTCGGGGAGATGCATTTTTGGTTTCAGCAGGTGTCTCGGCCCCCTCTTTTCTTGCTCGTTCCGGGTTTGGACAGAGCGGTGACACGGAGATCTCTCCTTCTGTGATCCCCAGTGGAACAGGCACCGAAAAACGCACCGGGGTATTGTTGGTGCGGCTGTGGCCGGGGATCGGCACAGCCCACGAACGGTGTTCTGCGGCGGCTGAGAAGGGGCCACAGGGCCCGCGGCGCCCCAGCCGCTCACCTGTGCGGAAATTACCAAGGGCTGAGGATTATGGACATCTCTGCAAGGTTTCCGACGGTAGCTCAGTCCCTCTCTTCTTTCCTGTTGGTTCCGAGCTCAGGAGGGAGAGCCGTGATGGCTTGGAGGCCTCAGAGAAAGTGGGACCCCGCCCCAGGGTCTCCGCCCAGGGTGCCGCTCACGAGACAGACAGGGAAGCTGCTCTCAGTCTGGAGAGCCTGGGCTGGAGACCCCGTCCTTAAAAACAATTGGCCTTTCTGAGACCCGGACAGGAATTTACAGACCAAGGACGCCTCCAACGGCACACGGTCTGGTGACCGTGGCACAGAGCGTGGCCTGCACTCACATCCTGGTCCAGGTCCTGGGAAGGGGGAGAGGAAATACAGCCTGTCCTCAGATGGCAGAGTGGGGGCGGCTGTCAGGGACCAGCGTGTGTCCTGGACGAGGGAGCCCTCCACCTGCCGGCAGCTCGCTCCCTGGAGTAGGGGCTGCGAGCTTCCTTCCTGGCACCAAGTTAGACCATGCGTCCCGACTCTCCTTCCCAGGGAAACAGTATCCCTTGAGAACACCCGACATCAGAGGCCCCCCGCGGAGAGGTGTGCAGGCACCGTGCTGGCGGGCATGAGATCTCGCCCAGGGCCGCGCTGGCGAGAGAGGGGGCTTGAGCTCAGGCGCCGAGACCGTCAGGACTCGCTCCACGAGATCATAGTGTGGGAGGAGGGCCTGGTGCCCCACATTTCGGCCACAGTTCGGGGCAGGTCCAAGCGTGTGTGTGCTCAGAGAATGCCCTTTGACAATGAGGCGTCCTCCTCCAACACCAGGGGAAGGGATTCAGAAATCATCTAATGCTTAATGCTGTTCGAGCCCACAGTGAATTTCCTCCCGGAGCACCTTCCCGCGCAAGCGGATTAAGCCCCTCTCCCCTGAGAGGCAGCAGGTGGCTTCCCAGCCACAGACTCGGGGACACCTGCTCCTCGAAGTGTGGGAAAGATGCCTCTCCAAGCCGCTTGGCCAGCTTGGAGGCTGTGTGGGGACAGTACCCCGATCACAGCCTGCGGCTGGCATCCCGGACCTGCCCACCGGGGTCCACAGCCCTGTGCGCAGGGAAGAAGCCAGAGCTCGCAGACAGAAACCCTTTCTGCTGGGAAGTGGGAGCCACAAGTCACCAAACAAGGGGTTTTCAGCTCAGAGAAGGATGTGTGGCTCGCACACCTCGTCCTCATGGACGTCGTCCACAGAGCGTGTGCTCCTGGTCCATAGGGCGGACGGAGTTGTTACAGGAAGTGAGAAATTCCCATGAGCCCTCAGTGAGGATGTATATTCGAGGGGACGGACTCCTGCGTTAGTGTAATGAAGGCTTCACGGCTGCTGTTCACTCAGGGGTCTCCGCGGTTCTCCAGTGCCCAGCACAGGCCTGGACTCCCTGCTTACCGGGTCAGCCACTCCTGTCTGAATTCGAAACCCATCACAAGATAGAAAGGGAATTGCTGATTGTGGGTCAGACTGTAGTCACTTCTACAACAAAACTGATTTTTGGAGAATGTGATTCAGGGGCACAGCTCCTTCACACATCCTTAAATTGGCTCCCTGTCCATCCACCCAGACCAAGACGCCGGCGGGCAATGCAGACCGTGTGTGTGGTCTCTGCACCCCCTGAATTGTCCTTCCTCCAGAAGCAAAACCAAACACAGCCACTGGTCCCCAAGGTGGAGGCAGACAGAAGGGGCTGGACTGCACACACACAGCTCCTTATTCCAAGGTGCTCCGTAAGTGCCTCCTGAGTGGGAAGGATGGCAGGGTAGAGGGAGAGGAAAAGGCAGAGAAAGGACATGAGAAGTGGGGAGCAGTGTCCCTCACCCCCACGTCTAGATCACAGCCAAGCCTCATGACACGCTTGGCCGTTCATTGGTTCACGGAGGTTGGAGCGAGTCAGAGACGGGCGTGTTTTAGAAAGCAGATGGCGAGACTCAGAGCATCCACGGCCCTTCCTTCTTCCCTAGTCGCCACATGGAACCCCATGAACCATTCAGACAACCAGACCCCACCCCCTCCCAAGCCTCAGGGAAACACGGCTGATCCCATCTTTGTTCTGGGGATGGATGGACAAGTCATACAGCAAGGCAGTGATGACAGAAACACCACTTCCCTAGCCATGGAAAGGGGCCACACCCCATGGCATTTAGAAACCTGACTTCTAGAATCCTGGGTCCTGAACCGTCCTCTAACTGATGGGTGGCTTGGCCTTCTGAGAAGTCTGAGGGTGTTTAGACGCCAGGTACGGAGGACTGCATATGCTTGCTGAGACTGCATGGCATGCAGGAGGACGCCACTGCTTAGAGAGCCTGAGGCAGCTGTGGGGAGAGGAAGAATACAGGGGTTGCAGGAACAGCGGGATCCAGCGGCAGGTACCCCTGGCCTTCCCCCAGCATCACCTTCCTTTGACTTCACACTCAGGGTTCTCTTACGACAGGTGGTAACTGGCATTTCCTGGGTTTACACTGACATTTTGTGGGTTTTGTACTGTTTTAGATGGAGTTATAGACAGTCATACATTCCGACTTTGTTGGGCTTAGTATAGATGTCACAGCATCTGCGTACAGCTGCTTGAGGAATAGAAGTGATGCCAGTATTTCAGTCAGCAAGAACGTCTAATCCATCAAATAATAAGCATGGAAGGAGAACGTGACTTGTAAGAAGGGTCGTTAGTGCAAAACATAATCTCTAATGTAAAATTTAAGATATATATGTTATATCATACATTGTCTAAAGTATATGACACTTCTCCAATGAAGACATACAAATGGCTATCAGACACGTGAAAAAATGTTCATCATCACTAGCCATCAGGGAGATTCAAAT
>PISX010027546.1:0-22833 GCA_004024625.1 Mellivora capensis | reverse complement strand
AATTTTCCCAGCACCATTTATTGAAGAGACTGTCTTTTTTCCACTGTATATTTTTTCCTGCTTTGTCGAAGATTATTTGACCATAGAATTGAGGGTCCATATCTGGGCTCTCTACTCTGTTCCATTGGTCTATGTGTCTGTTTTGATGCCAGTACCATGCTGTCTTGGTGATCACAGCTTTGTAGTAAAGCTTGAAATCCGGTAACGTGATGCCGCCAGTTTTATTTTTGTTTTTCAACATCTCCTTAGTGATTCGGGGTCTCTTCTGATTCCATACAAATTTTAGGATTATTTGCTCCAGTTCTTTGAAAAATGCTGGTGGAATTTTGATTGGAAGGGCATTAAAAGGATAGATTGCTCTAGGTAGTATAGACATTTTAACAATGTTTATTCTTCCGATCCAAGAGCATGGAAGGTTCTTCCATCTTTTTATGTCTTCTTCAATTTCGTTCATGAGTGTTCTGTAGATCCTTTACCTCTTTGATTAGGTTTATTCCCAGGTATCTTATGGTTCTTGGTGCTATAGTAAATGGAATCGATTCTCTAATTTCCCTTAATGTTTTTTCATTGTTAGTGTATAAGAAAGCCACTGATTTCTGTACATTAACTTTGTATCTTGCCATGTTGCTGAATTGCTGTATGAGTTCTAGTAGTTTGGAGGTGGAGTCTTTTGGGTTTTCCATATAAAGAATCATGTCATCTGCAAAGAGAGAGAATTTGACTTCTTCCTTGCCAATTTGGCTACCTTTTATTTCTCTTTGTTGTCTCATTGCTGTTGCTAGGACTTCTAATACTATGTTGAACAAGAGTGGTGAGAGTGGGCATCCTTGTCGTGTTCCTGATCTCAACGGGAAGGCTGTGAGCTTCTTCCCATTGAGGATGATGTTTGCTGTGGGTCTTTCATAGATAGATTTTATGAAGTTCAGGAATGTTCCTCTATCCCTATACTTTGAAGCTTTAATCAGGAACGGATGCTGGATTTTGTCAAATGCTTTTTCTGCATCAATTGAGAGGACATGTGGTTCTTCTCTCTTCTCTTATTGATTTGTTCTATCACATTGATTGACTTGTGAATGTTGAACCATGCTTGTAACCCAGGGATGAATCCCATCTGGTCATGGTGGATGATGTTTTTAATGTGCTGTTGGATCCTGTTTGCTAGGATCTTGTTGAGAATCTTAGCATCCATATTCATCAGTGATATTCATCTGAAATTCTCCTTTTTGGTGTGGTCTTTGCCTGGTTTGGGGATCAGGGTAATGCTGGCTTCATAAAAAGCGTCTGGAAGTTTTCCTTCTGCTTCAATTTTTTGAAACAGCTTCAGAAGAATAGGTGTTATTTCTTCTTTGAAAGTTTGGTAGAATTCCCCAGGGAATCCATCAGGTCCTGGGCTCTTGTTTTTTGGGAGGTTTTTGATCACTGCTTCAATCTCCTTAGTAGATATTGGTCTATTCAGGTTGTCACTTTCTTCCTGGTTCAATTTTGGGAGTTTATATTTTTCCAGGAATGCATCCATTTCATCTAGGTTGTTTAACTTATTGGCATATAACTGTTGATAATAGCTTCTGATGATTGCTTCTACTTCCTTGGTGTTTTTTGTGATCTCCCCTTTTTCATTCATAATTTCATTAATTTGAGCTTTCTCTCTTTTCTTTTGGATTAGTGTGGTCAATGGTTTATTGAACTTATTGATTGTTTCAAAAAACCAGCTTCTAGTTTCATTGATACGTTCTACTGTATCTCTAGTTTCTACCTCATTGATCTCTGCTCTAATCTTGATTATTTCCCTTCTTGTGCGTGGAGTTGGTTTAATTTGTTGTTGATTCTCCAGTTCTTTAAGGTGTAGAGTCAGCTGTTGTATTCTGGATTTTTCAATTTTTTTGAGGGAGGCTTGGATGGCTATGTATTTCCCCCTTAGGACCACCTTTGCTGTATCCCATAGGTTTTGGACCGACGTGTCTTCATTCTCATTGGATTCCATGAATTGTTTAAGTTCTTCTTTGATCTCCTGGTTGATCCAAACATTCTTAAGCAAAGTGGTCTTTAGCTTCCAGGTGTTTGAATTCCTTCCAAACTTTTCCTTGTGGTTGAGCTCCAGTTTCAAAGCATCATGATCTGAGAATATGCAGGGAATAATCTCAATCTTTTGGTGCATTTAGGCCATTCACATTGAGAGTGAATATTGATAGATATGTTTTTATTGACATCGTGTTACCTTTGAAGTCTTTCTTTCTGTAGATTGTCTCTATATTTCTGTACAATGATATTCTTGGGATTTTTCCTCTTTTATAGAACCCCCCTTAATATTTCCTGCAGTGTCAGCTTGGTGGTTGCAAACTCTTTTAAGCCTTGCTGGTCTTGAAAACTCTTTATCTCTCCACCCATTTTGAATGTCAGTCTTGCTGGATAAAGTATTCTTGGCTGCATGTTTTTCTCATTTAGTGCCCTGAATATATCTTGCCAGCCCTTTCTGGCTTGCCAGGTTGCTGTGGACAGGTTTGACGTTATTCTGATGGGCTTTCCTCTGTATGTAAGGAGCTTCTTTGTCCTAGCTGCCTTCAAGAGAGTTTCTCTAGAATTATAATTCCTCATTCTTACTATCAGGTGTCTCGAGGTGTTTTGAGAATCTAAAATCTTGTGGGGGGACCTTTCTGCCTCTAGTACATGAACGCTGTTTCCATTTGTGATATTTGGAAAATTTTCATGAAGAACGTGTTTGACAATATCTTCTAGACTTCTTTATTTCTCCTCCCCTTCAGGTATTCCAATAATTCTGATGTTGGAATGTTTCATGGCATCATTTATTTCCCTGATTCTGTTTTCATGGCTTCTAAGTTGTTTGTTCCAGGCTTCCTCCTGATCCTTTCTCTCTATCTGTTTGTCCTCCAGATCACTAATTCTGTCTTCTGTCTCACTTACCCTAGTTTTTAGAGAATTTAGATTAGATTGGAACTCATTCGGAGCCTTGTGAACATCATCCCTGGTGGCTTTCAGTTCTACCCTAATATTGTGAACATCATCCCTAGTGGCTTTCAGTTCTGCCCTAATCAATTCTGTTTGGTCGTCCATGGCTTTCTCCAACCTAGCTATTGCCTGGATAATTGTTAGCCTGAATTCCCTTTCTGATATAATGTCTACGTTGGTAGCCATTAGCTCTGTTGCAGAGGGCCCATCCTCTGAATTTTTCTTCTGCTGGGCATTCCTCCTCCTAGTTATTTTGGTGAGAGATGGCTGAATGGTTGTAGCTGGATGTATCAACCTTGGTGCAGTGAAGTTGCACCCTGGAATGCTTCTGAGCAATCAAGAGTCCCCATCCAAATAAAAGAAAAAAAGAAAGAGAGAAAGCAGAAAAAAGAGAGAGAGATAGAGAGAATGAGAGAGAGAGACAGGAAAAAGAACGAAGGATAAAAGAGAAGGCTCAGCCCAAATGGGCCCCAAGGTAAGGTTTGTGAAGTATGCAATCAAATACAAACAAAAAAGACTGATAAAAGTATATGACAAGAGAAGAAAAAAATATGTACATATATATGTAGAAGCAAAACAAAGAAACAAACAGACAAACAAACAAAAAAAGAACCTCGTCAAAAAGAACCCTAAGTATAAGATTTATATACTACCAGGACAAACACAAATATACAAAAATACTGGTAGGACAAAAAGATGGGAGAGTGGTTGTAAATTCTCAATGTGGGTGAGGACGGTTATTTTGATTCTTCCTGGATGTATCTTGATATCTTTTTTAAAGGACACAACTTTGCTAAGATAACAGGGGATTAAAAATTGGTTTACCTATAGGGATAGCATTGATTGGGGAAAGGGGATTATCTTGAAGTTTAACTCTATATGAATATTAGCAAATAAAAGTAAAGAAAAGAATGATCTAAACTAAAGTGAAATTTTTAAAAAAACTTAAAAAATAGAAAAGCAAAAGAAAAACATGGGTATATGTATCAAAAAGTTCAGGTTAAGAGGTTATTATGGAATTTGATGTACTGGACATCTCACTGTGATGGCAAATAGGCTAAAAAAATCTATATAAAAAAATAAAAAAGATTAAAAAAATTAAAAAAATGAACCAGAATAGTGGGAACGAATTAAAAATTAAACATTGCATCTATGAAGTAGTAGTGATTGTTGTCTTCTTGGCTGGTTGGCTTTCTGGGGGAAGGGCCTGCCACGTGGGTTTTCAGGCAGTGTTTCCTGAGTTAAGTCCTCCCGCCCCCCTCCAGGGGGTGGGCTCTGAGGAAACTGGGCCTTTAGGCTTTTGTTCTCTGGAGGTTTTTAAGTCTGTTCGTTTGTTTTCTCTCCCCTTGGCAGCTCCCGATGGTTCTTGGAGGTTTAGAGGAAAGCAAACTGCACCCAGACCTCCCTCCCAGAGAGAAGCCTCAGTCCGTTCCCCTCTGGGTGCTGCAGAGCAGGTTCCCAGCCGCGATCTCTGGGGACACCTGTGTGTCCTGCTTGTACTCAAAACCACAACAGTAGCAGCTGTCTGGGCAGCTCCAGACCACCAGAAAGGTTCCAAGCCGTGAATGCACACAGAGATTTTCCCACTGGCCCGGGCTGGGAGCGCTCAGACTTTCCGGGTCTGAGAGCACCGGGGGGCTGGCACCACCTCACGCCTCTCTCAGGGGAGGGGATGGAGCACGTCTCAGGCTCTGCTAGCGCACTGCAGCACATGTGTGGGGACTGCAAAAAGGCTGTCTGCCCCGCCAGGGTCCCAGCCCCTGACATATGCCAAGCGCCCTAAGGAGGTCTCCTCACGGCTCAGGGACCAAGACCTGGTTTCTCTGCTGCACTCTCTCTGGCTCAGCGCCAGGGGTATCTGTCCTCCGTGGAGGACTTAAGCCCCTGTCCCTAACTGTTCCAATTCCCACAATTTCTCCCTGCGATCCTTTGCTCTTTTTGAGTTATTTCTACCAGACTTCAAGTTAATGCTGGTCCCCAGTTGTAGGGCACTCTCGTATTGGGGTATTACTTTCCAATGGGTCTCCTCTGGTGGCTCCCTCCCCCTTTTGTTTATCTTCCAATACGATGCGTTCCCACTCCGCTTTAGCTGCCCACTGGTGTCTTCTGCCCCCATAGAGATCCTGACGTGTAGAATTCTGATCTCGGGCTGATTTCATGGGTGATCGGAGTTCCTTGGGGTAATCAGCTCACTTTAGGGGACAGGTTGTACCAGCACCTCCTCCTAGTTCCCTGCCATCTTGTTCCCCCCCCCCCCAATAAGAGTTTTCTAATCTCTTCTCTTGGGCATGTCATCAATCATATCATCATTATCAGTCACCCACTCACTAATTTATTCAACAACTTCCATTGATAACACAGACGATGTTCTAATTACTGGGAATACAGAAATGAATAAAACCAAGCCTCTATCTTCAAGTGTTTATATTTTACTGTTTCCATCTTCACAGCCGTTGCATTGGTCAAGCCCATGGTACTAGTTTCCAAACCTCTGACTCCTAATATCCTCCCTGCCCCTCTGAACTGCTTTCCTTCAATCCATTCTTCCCAAAGGACTGGAGCAATTATTTTAAACTCTGAATCTTTACAAGTCAATATGCTGATTAAATTCCTTCAAAAATTCCCAATAACTTGCTGGATTAAGTTTAAACTTCTCAGAGAATCCTTAATTCCTTTTCTATCTGCTTCTTTAGCCTCATCTCTTCCTAGGTTCTTCTGCAACAGCAACACTTACATTTTGGTGTTGCATAAACATTTTGTTTCCTTGTTTGTCTCCCTATGTGCCTGGCAAAATTCAATTAGCTTAGTGAATACCCTGCTTTCTCTAATTCCTCACCCTTCTCTGATAGAATTAATTATTAATTCTTT
Organism: Mellivora capensis; assembly: GCA_004024625.1. Classification (NCBI taxonomy): domain Eukaryota; kingdom Metazoa; phylum Chordata; class Mammalia; order Carnivora; family Mustelidae; genus Mellivora; species Mellivora capensis. The sequence goes on along the minus strand of PISX010027546.1, from coordinate 17,001 downwards.
CATATAATGTTGTGTCTTATAAAACTCTACTATTTTGTATATATTTTTTAAATATTTTATTTATTTATTTGACAGAAAAATACACAGAGAGGTAGGGAACACAAGAAGGGGTAGCTGGAGAGGGAGAAGCAGGCTTCCCACCCAGCAGGGAGCCCAATGTGGCCTCGATCCCAGGACCCTGGGATCATGACCCGAGCCAAAGGCAGCCACCCAATGACTGAGCCATCCAGGCACCCTATTTTATATTTCTTATGAATCTTTATTTTTTTACTTGTCTGTCTTCTACTAAGACAAATATTTTAGGACATGAAAAGGGTTTTAGTCTTTACCTAGTACAATGTCTATACATAATGTGTGCACTAATATTAGTTGAAATTTATAAACATTTAATTATATAAATGACAGAAAGCTCAAATAAAGCTCATTCTGTCTCAGTTTTGGCTGAGGCTCTAAGACAATAGTTGATAAGGACTCTCATATGTGTATTCCTGGACCACCAGTGCTGGACCTGAAAAGAGGTAGCTGAAAGTTGGTTTTTAACCTCAGGGAATTTACCCTCTTGAGGGAATATGCAAGTTAAAAATAAAGTAACCAAGGAATGGGAAATTAGAGATGAGATTATCTTCAGAGGAGGACGCAGTGTGTTCCTATGGGGAAGGAGAGGAGGATGAACTTCTCTTATCACAAAAGCTGAGAGAATTTCAAGGAGAAGACTTGAAAAGCTTGACCTGTGATCCATAGAGACTGTTAGCTAGTAATGTAAAACCTTTGTCAGGAAAAGCCTGAAGACTACAAAGTGAAGTTGTCTAGTAAAGAAAAATTATTGTATTGAGAATGGCCTGAGATCCTAAAGTTTGTCAGAATGAAAGATGCAGGAGAAATGAGTCTCTTGATATAGAAAGTAGGCCTGGAGTCATTTAAAAAAGAATTTGGATGTGAAAAGCAGTTTAAAGAATAAAACTCTAACTCTGCCTGATGAGGGCCATCAAAGGAAGAAGGACTGATAAAGAGTCTGTGATGGTTAATTTTATGTGTCAACTTGAGTGAGTCAACTTGAGTGAGTTCAGAAATTTGGTTAAATATTATTTCCTATGTGGCTTTGAGGATGTTTATGGAAGAGATTAATATTTGAATTAGTAGACTGAGGAAAGCAGATTGTCCTACCTAATGTGGTTGGACATGATATAACCTACTGAGTACCTGAATAGAACCAAAACGTGGAGAAAGAAAGAATTCTCTTTCTCTTTGTTTGAGAGCTTGAGCTGGGACATCAGTCTTCTGTCCTCAGACTGGGATTTACACTAGCACCATTCCCAGTTTTTACCTTTGGACTCAGACTAGAAGTACCCCACCAATTTTCCTGGGTCTCCAGTTTGCAAATGGCAGATTGTAGGATTCCATAATCCCACGAGCCAATACTTTATAATAAATCTCTTTATTATATATGATATAATATATATAATAAGCATATATATGCTTATATAAATATAAAACTATAACTATGTATATCTTATTGGTTCTGTTTCTCTGGAGAACCCTGACTATATAGAGTTATAAGTAGCCAGCTACAGGGGAATGTTGCCCTATACTTATAGGAAGGAACCTCACACGAAGAATGAGATAACTCCAGAAATGGAAGGGTTTCTAAAGAACATGCATATGGTCTTCAGAAAAGAAAATCTCTTTAAGCATTCAGAAAGCTCAGAGAAAGTTACTTAAGCTCTCTGCAACAGTTTGAAGAAACTAGTACTAGATACCTCTTTATTTTACAAGATATTGCCTTCCCTTATAATATTTTCATTTGGGTTCCCACAGAAGGGGACTCTCAGACATAAATGCGAGTGCAAGTAGTTTATATGGGAGGTAATCCTAAGAAGTACAGGCATGGTAGTGGGCAGTGAGATAAGGAAGGGAAGGAAGACGGTAACACATAAGAAATTGAGTAGGTTACTACTATGGGAACTCAATCCTCCTGCTCTAGGATACAGTAAAGGATGGACCTCAGAGTTACTCCAACCAAGGGAGATGAGTCTCCATCAATTTTTGTCAGGCATGTGTTGAGCCCTGCTTCTAGGAGCATTAATTCCCCAGAAGTTCTGGCCTTCTCTGGAAGTGCAAAGAGTGGGCTCTAGTGGCCAAAGAAAGTCTTCCAGTGTAGTATCATGGCACCTGCAGGTGAAAGCCATGGGTATCTAGACTGGGTGTGAGGGGTTATGGACACAATAGTGACAGCAGTTGCTAGACTCTTATCTGAGTCCTGGATGTGTCAGAAGAACCTGACCTGGGAGTGGAGGAAGAAGTAGAGACACCTTCCTGGAAAATAGAAGAATCCCACTATAGGAAGGCTTCCTACCTGCAACAGCCCCATGCTGAGGTAGGGGAGAGACTCTACATTTGAATGGAGCTTTGAGTGTTTACTTTTACCAGCAATGGTCATTTTAATATCGGAACTAAGTATTCTTGGGACTAAAAGTGAGCAGAAGATGATTAGTTCTCTCTCGGTCTCTGAGATATTCATGAGACTTGCCCTAGATTTCATGGAGTAGATGAGAGAAAACTCCTTCAAGAGAAGGACTGAACAGATAGTGGAAAGTGTAAAATACATAGATTTTCTTATTGTATGAGTTCTATTCAGGTGATTTAGCTGAAGAATTAAAAAATTCAGTTAGATTTTCTATCTATGGAATAACAAATACTCATATTTATGAAAAAGCATTTATTGAGAAATTCCATGTGACCAGCCTTGCACTAAGAACTATGAAGGATATTGTACAGGACCAATCCTAGTCCCCAAGTGGTATTTGCTACATTTTAGTTGGGAGTCAAGAATTCTGTTGGGAAATTTTTTCATCAATGACTGAGCAATTATATGATCTCTGAAATTATTTTTCCTTCTAATAATTATATATTGTATTTTAAAATAACTATTAGTAATCTTCAAGTGGGCCCTTTACTCCGTAATGATTCACCCAAATGTTTATTATTGTACTTACTGACTATTATTGGTTTCTTAAAATCTGAGTGAGCAAGAGGCTTAAGGTGAAATAAAATCACAAATTTGTGTATAAGTTTATGCTAAATATTAGACATATTATTTAATTAATTTGAGTTTTTGGGTCACCTATATACTTCTATAACTAAGGATCCCAAAAACAATTGAGTTGTTTGTTAGCCCCAGAAGTATCAGGAGGTTAGGACAAGCAAAGTTAATAAAGCATTTAAAATATTTTTTCCTAAAATTAATATCAACACAACTTCAATCAAAAACAAAAATAAAGTTATTGAAGTTGATATAATAATAAATGCATAATTGGGCAATATAAAATTTTCCAACTTATTAGACCAACTGGTATAAAAGTGTTCAGTAAAAAAGCAATTCTGATCACATGTGTGGGAGGTCCTTGAGAAAAATCTGTTAAACAGCGTATCTGTCTTTCTTTGCATGTTTCAGAGTGGTCTGATGTTTCCTTTGGTGAACTTTTAGACCTCTATGGTAATCTATGGTAGGTGAGGAGAGAGGATTAGGGAGAGGGGGTAAAATTCCCTGTTGACCTGGGCACAGTGGGTGTGGACTTGTCAACCATGTGAATGTGGATCAGATCCATTCTATTGAGGAGGAGGATCTTGTGGCATAGTGAAAAAACAGGGATTTTGGCTTCTGAGTTTAAGTCCCACCTTCTCCCTTGCTCTTTATCTGCTCTTAGATAATTCATTTAACATTTTTGAGTCTCCATTTCTACACTTGCAAAAATAGAGATAATAAGAAAACTGAAAAATTGCCCTAGATTCTGATTCATGGGCTCTGTCTACCTGTCAGATGGGGGTGATAATCAGAGAGTAAATGGATTCCCTGAAGGGAAGAAAAGTAAGTCCCAAAGTTGAGAAATGAACTAAAGATCCTGATTAGCTCCAGTCTGAGAGATTCTGATTCGGTAGAGGAGATCCAGGGAATCAAGCTCCTTGATAATTTCTTATGTGTAGCCATTTTGAAAACCACTGAATTAGGGGAATATGGTTACTGGGAATGGTTCTTCAAATAACTATCATATGACTATGAAAATTGGATAGAAATTTACCTCTGAGATCAGGTAGGCAGGAGAATAATTACTTAACATGTAGATTTACACTCAAAGTACTTAATAATCATGAACATATGAGTTAACTGATAAATCTGATTGGGAGATCCATATAGAACCAGATATGCTCTCTCAAACTAGTGCTCCTGCTATCACCTCTAAGTTTCTGAAAGATAGGTAGGCTAAGCAACAGAAGCACAATCTTCCCAACTTTTCAACTCTGGATAAAACAAAACCAAAAAACTCGAAGATTTAATAAATGGCAAATTGTTGCAACATTTTGAGATCACAAGATCAGCCTATTGCGGGATACAATGGACTGGACTTTAGCATTTGTCAACCAATCAGTCATTATTAATGCAATATAATGTATTTTTATGTTAATTAACTCTTTTAACTTCACTTCAAAGTGAATAACATTATTATTCCTATTTCTATATAGCCAAACCAAAATTTAATAAGGTAAAATGTCTTGCTTAATGTCACAAAGCCAATAGGAAGCAGAGTCCAAGGTAGGCTAAGAAACCAGTTTTCTTTCTCCTAAATCCTGTGCTCTTCCCATTAGAAAAGCATTTGTTCAGGAAAAGGATTTAGTCATGTCCAAAAGCAAAGTTAAGGAACTATATATGAAAGCAAGAGTAAAACAGATCACCAGAGAGGTAAATAACATCAAGGATTAGCAATTCACATGAGGGACAGAGAAGACATACAGAAGCATCTAAGATACTAAGATTAGTAGATAAGGGATAAGCATAAAAAATTTCTGTCATATAAGAAAGAAAGTCAGCAAAACCTGGAAAACCCTTATATTGTAATTCCATGCTTGAGCAGAGATATTAAGCTTGATATAGGGGAGGATCCTCACCCTCACCAAACATAATAGTTTCCTTAACATTAATTCCTAGTTGAATCCACTGTGTTAGAGGAAAATGTCAGTCACTTTATTGAATAGGGATTGTATGAAAATCAATTAAATCAACTCATTTTTTTCACTTTCAAGTTAGATCCTTGGCATTATATAGACAGAGCCTATAGGTTTAGTAGATCTAAGTTACTAACTTGTCTAACCAGCTCAAGAAGTAATATTAAGTATCACTATCCTAACTAGAAAAATCAGGCCAACCATATCCATTAGCCACATCTGATTTTGTCATAGATACAATCAAAGACTAATGTACAATTTGGTTCTACCTCACTTTCACAGAGAAAAATACATCCAGAGATGTGCAGCAATTTATTCAGAATTAAGAATGAAATCTATTCTCAGATTATTATTAACTTGCCTTTTATTCCTCTAAGCCAAATAAATACATGCTTAAGAATAATATACAGGTTATGGTTAATGTTTTGAGTTGTCCTCAGAAAATCTTTTTAATATAAATAAGAAATGCAACTGAAGACAACCTTATTATAAATGTACACTGTGTTGGAGATAGTGATTCATAAGCTCATTTCCTTCATGACTCATAGGTCTTGGAAAAAAAAACAAGATTCTTAGGAAATACTGGTTTCTATTCAGAACTGGTCAGTTGTTTATTCACTTTCATCTCCTTCTTTGTGAAAAACATAACAAAAATACTATAGCCAGGTAGAGTGCTTTAAGAAGCATCAACATAGAGCACCTGGGTGGCTCAGTTGGTCAAGCAACTGTCTTCAGCTCAGGTCATGATCCCGGAGTACTAGGATCGAGTTCTGCATCAGGCTCCCAGCTCCACGGGGACTGTTTCTCCTCTCTCATGCTCTCTTTCACTATCTCTCTCTCAAATAAATAAATAAAATCTTAAAAAAAAAAGGCAGCATCAACATGTAAGTCTTTACCATCTAAAGCACATGATCATAGAACTTTATTATGTGACTACATATGAGAATATTGATAATAGTTATTTCAAGAAAGAGCAGCTATAGGTGAGAGGCCTTTAAAAAAAGTAAGAATTAGGGGTATATTATAATATCATGATTACTCATTATAAGCTTTTCCATTGCTATGATTCAGTCTTAACCCAGATGTCATTTGGCACCAACAATAGAATTTTGAAGATTAAGTGTCATAACAAAAATTGGAGAAAGTAGTTTAAAGTATCAGAATTTATTCAAACTGAGAACATACTAGATGATGGATGAGCAATAAAGTGTGCTGGAGAAAATTCTCTTGAGATAATAATCTCCCCCAAAAGCTTAAAGAGACAGAAAAACAACTCACTGTAAAAAAATGTATTTTCTCTGGTTTTCCAAGTAGGATATTATTTGAAGGATGCCTGTTATTTGATATGAATGCAGGGTCTCTCATTATCCTTTTCATATTTCTTTTTCCCTTTTGTTTGCTTCCTATTGTAATCAAGGGTGAAAATGAAAATAGATAACTTGTGTAAATCAGTTGCAAGTAATAAAAAAAATCAACAAAACTCAGCTCAGACTAGATTAAAAAAGGGAGTGATTTATTCATTTAAGTAATTGAGAAGCTCAAGGGAAACCAAGCCTGATTTGGTTCAGGAGACTCAAAAGATGCTAAGTATCTTTGTGTGTAATGGTTGTCTGTCACTTTGGTCTACTGCTCCCCTTACTGTTCTCATTCTGAGGAAACTCTTCCCTGAAAGTAAGAAAGATTACTGCACCCAATTTCCAATCTGCTGGATTGGGGAAAAATTCTGTTGGATCTTCCACAGCAGATGCAAAGAAGTGCTTGGGCTCCCATGGACCAGATTGGGGTGTATGCCAAACCCTGAGTCAGTTACTGAAACTAAGGGAAGAGATGATGTTAATGGTTAGACTGGGGGGTCATGTGACTAACATGACTGGTGAGGAGTGGAGCAAAGAGGTGAGGCCAGCTTCCATGGTCCACACACTGAAAGCTGGGGAAGGAGAGGCATGTTTTCTATTATAAAAAAGAGATAGGCAGGCAAAAGCAATTGGTGTTTACTGCATAGACTAATGGTTACCATTTTTTGAACCCAAAATGCAACTCTGGGGCTGAGAGTACGTTCTTCTTTTCTATGACAATGCTCTGGAGGGGCAAAATGGATCCTGGAGGCTCTTTCTCCTCCTCTCAGTTGCCTCTGCTCTTCCTCCATCATAATTAAGTCTTGGGTCTAAATTCCCTCTTATTAGCCTGCCACTTGCTGGTTTCATCACAGTCCACTCAGTCACAAAAGACCCATTTTCTCTAACCTGCCTGGGGTTGCACCACTGTTAAGGAATGAATTAAGAGGAATGAATCTAAGCAGAGAGTAAAGAGGAAAAAAGTGATTTCTTTCACCCAACATGTTATAGGAATTCATGTTGGTTACATTATGTTTTCTGAGAAAGTCTAATTCCTTCATCAGTCTGGAGCTATTAACATAATTGAAAGACACTGTAGTAACTAAAGGATTATATATGGGATGGTAGCATGATTTGCCTTTGTTTACAATCCTGATGCACCAGACTTACCTTTGTCTATTAGATATTGAAATGTTTTTCTTAGATCTAAAAATTATATTCTTTCAAGAAATGTCAGAGCTCAAAATCAAATGAGACATTAAATAGAGCTGAATTAATAAAAGTTCTGTTTATGGTTATACTTTTACTTCCAAAGAATGTATGGGGAGTTGAAATTCTTAGACCTGGAAGTGGAAAGCAGCTCAATGAGTACTAACATTTATTTAACATCTAGTTCATGTTTTCTGTGCAAACCAGTATTCAGCTCACTGTTCAGTTAAATGTCTGCTTTATTTCATCCCTGCTGTTTTAAATGTTTGGGAATTGGATTGAATTCACAATGAAGGTGCTAAGGCATTTTGCTCATCTGGAAACCAAATACAAAACTGCAGAGATGACAATTTTTTATTTCTTTTGGCTGCAGCTCCCAAGATTGTCATGTTCTATGCATACAGATGCCAAGTACCTTTTCCCAAAGTAAAGATGAACTGGGCAGGTGGCCAGTGGGTTGAGCTGGAAGATTCTTCCTGATTTGGGCTGAGCTGAGGCCCCAATCACTGCCGTAATGCTGAAACTTGATTTGAGTGATGACTTACGAAGAGACAGCATTAAACAACTGACTCACCAAGTGAGTCACCCTTGCTGAGCTCTGCATTTTTATTAGCCTCAGAAAGTGATCAAGAAATCGTCTCGTTGCTTGCCTGATGCAAATGGAAATGTCTAGCATATTGATTCCATTCCCGGTTTACACTCTGGATAGAAACCAATTTACACCTGAGGAATGTGCCAGGATCCTGCTGGGGAGAAATTGTGAAATAGGCAGGAATTGTCTTCTAGCAGCAATTTGCAAGCCCCCTACTAGTGTATCCCTTAGCTCTCAGAAAACAAATTGTTTCCCCCATTCTCTTCCCTTTTTCTCGCCTCTTCCTCCCTTCCCTCTTCATTCCCTTTATCTCTCCCTGCCCTCTCCTTTCTTCTCCCATTTCCTCCTTTCTTCTCCTCTCTTCTTCTCTCTCCCCCCTTACACACACACACACACACACACACACACACACACATTCTCTCTCTCTCTCTCCCAATCACTTGCTGGATTCTGATGGTGGGACACTGTCTCTCATCAGATGATACGTTCTTCTTTGAAACTTTCCCCACACCCTTGCTCCTTCCCACTCCTGCACCAAGTTAACCCTCCAGGTTTATCTTTCTTGGCCCATGCTGAGTGTTTGAAGTTAATTTGATGAAGATAGATCTGCATATTGGACAAGTTAATTGATAATATTAGAGAAACATAATCTATGGAAGATGCAAAACTTTCCACCAGGCCAATATATGCACACTTGGCACCTGAATAACTACTATGTGGAAAGGCATCAGGGTTTGGTAGAGAGTATGGACCAGGAATTAAACAGATTGTGTTCTCCACCTGAGTAATTAGAGTAGCTCTTCTAACTTTTTTAAAGTTAGGTATTCTTACTTATCAAAAAAGAAGAACCAATGCCTTCCTTTTTTACTACAGTGATGACCTGCTGGTTTTGCATGCTTGGCAGATATTTCCTCTTTCCCAATTTTCCTTTGTACAACACCCTTCCCACACTCAGTCCATGTGCTTTATTTTATGGTATTTAGGGCCTCACTCAATCCAGAACAGTTAGAGTTACCCTTGGGACTTCTGCTGCAACTACTAGAAAGGCAGTGAACTCCTTCCTCTGGTAATTTACAGTGTCCAGTCGTCATCTTTGCCACCATGTGGGAAGAGTGATAGGATTTTAGACACACAGGGTGGCAAGACCAGCAGGCAGGTGTACTTCATGTCTTTCTCTCAGGATCTATCAGTCACAGAAACGATCACTACTTGGAACTCATTAGGTCGGGAGCCCATCCTTGACTCTGGACATCCCCATTATCAGTCTACTAATCCATATGATCCAATAAATCCTCCTGTTTGCTTTAACCATATTTGAGTTGGGTTCCTATCACCCATCGACAAAAGAGTTCCAACTTACCCAGCTTGAAAACAGTAAAAAGAATTCCATGAATCATTTGCCCCTTGTTCTATAGCTTAGTTTGGCAAACTTTTTCTGTCAAGGTTCAGAAGATATCTCAGGATTTATGGGCTACAGAGTCTGTCACAACTCTCCAACTCTGTCACTGCTGTAAAGAAAGCAGTCATAGCCCAAGCATAGAGGAATGAGTAGGGTTGTGTCATACTCATTCATTTTAAATAGATGAAATAAATATTTCAACGATAAATATTATCTATGGACACTGAAATTTGATTTTCATATATCTTGAAATAGTCTTTTGAGTTTTTAAAAGACTTTATTTATTTATTTATTTGTCAGAGAGAGAGAGAGAGAGAAAGAGAGAGTGCACACAAGCACGCAGAGTGGCAGGCAGAGGCAGAGAGAGAAGCAGGCTGCTTGCCGAGCAAGGAGCCTGATATGGGACTCGATCCCAGGACCCTGGGATCATGACCTGAGCCAAAGGCAAGGGTTTAACTGACTGAGTCACCCAGACATCCCAACTTTTGAGTTTTTTCAACCATTTAAAGAATGTAAAAACCACTTAGTACAAAAACACGTATACAGTGATTTTCTCTATAGAAAAAGTTGACTGCAAGAATCCTAGCAACTGCCTTTCTGTAGATTAAAAAAAAAAATTCAACTAAAAAAACCCACTTATGGCCCTGTGGACAGTCATTAAGTCAATCATTATTCAGTGACCCTGGGTTTTTTGTTTTTGTGTTTTTGGCTATCCTTGTAGCTAATGTCTACCCAGTCAATAGGACTGACCACATAGTGAATTTGATTTGAACATTACATGGCCCAATCATTAGGTTTTCTATGTATTTATAAAATCATAGTTTTTCCTAAGGGACTAATTAAATTACATAATCTACTCAGACAGTGAATTGAAGAAATCCACAAGTTCAGAAATCGACTGATGTAGTTAATAAAAAAATAAAGATTCACCTATTCAAAAATATTGAAAAATATTTATCCATAAGGAGAGATGATTGCAACTGATTTATGGTCAAGACATGACTAGTAAAGATAGTAGCTAAAGAGGAAGGTAAAATGTGGTAGAAGAAACTCCAGATACTCAGATGCACCACCAATGTAAAATGTTCATTATCATTAATACTGTCTTATTGTATGCATGGCTATATGCTAGGAGCTATTTACATATTTTATATATACATCTAGTTAATAACAATCTAATATATATCTAGTTATTAACTGTTATTAACTAGATATACATTAGATTATATAATGTATATTATATATATGTACAGAAGTTATATATATACAGAAATTATCTGGACATCTTTGTAAGTTAGTACATTAAGTATTGCCAATTGAAGATTGTTCAAGGACAGGACAAAACAAAAATATTAAGATTTTCAGATGATGTTCAGGCATGTGAGAGTCTGAAATTTCTCATAAACTAAGTAGCCCAACATCCTATGAGTTCTCTTTTCAAATAGTTCTGGGTATAGTGATTATTTTTTAATGCTATGTAATATTGCCCAAAACATTTCACTGCCTATGAATTACCAAATCAGTTTGAATAAATATAATTGAAAGACATTCCAAATACTTAAAATAACTTAGAAGTAATCTTCAAGAGTTAACCTTAAGTCCCTCCTTTTATATAGAAGAGGTTCTTAGCTTAAATATACCTTTAGAATGACTTTCTATGAGAAGAGAGAAGCAAAAATGCCTGAATGTCCAATCACTCTGGTGCCAAAAATGAAAGGCAATTCCTTTTAAAAGTAAATGCCCTTTATCGTCTGTGTATCTCTTGAATTTTATTGAGATAAGTACATTCTATACATCAAATCCAACTTAATTCCCATAAATAAAGCAGAGCCAGAGAATGTGATCCTCTATTTTCTTTTGTTGCCAAGAATTGATTCCTGAGAATTGGTAGATTTCCATTTTGTTTTGATTTGATTTTTTACTTTAGAGCAAGTTTCCAGACATCCAGATCTACTAGCTTTAATTCCTTTTGGAGCAAAGGGACTTACAGAGGCAGACATCAGTAACATCAGTGTTGGGCTGTAGTGTTTTCAAGTGAAGATGGCTCCAAATAAAAGAGATTCTTAGATGAACAATTAAAAAAAAAAAAAGATGTGCTCTTTCAAGCAGGAGGAAAACAGAGTGATAAAATAATTTCCAGTACCATTATCTTTCCACCTATTTTTCTGTCATTTCTAGGCCTAAATGCCTAAAGTGTTTTAGTGCGTTTTTTTCTTTCTTTTTTTTTTCTTTTAGAAAAAGAAGTTTACCCCAGTTGTTTTCTCTCTTTTTTATTGATTTTGTCCCTTTTATTTTCTATTTTATGTTTAATATCTCTGCTCTGACCTTCCCAAAAGCTAAAGACACTCAAAGTTCTCCATGCACAATTTCATGCTCTCCACATGAGATTTAAACTTGCCTTCCCAACCTGTATTCCCACTAGCTCCTTTCAGACATTGTTAAGACATTCAGTCAGGAAAGTTTACAATTTCTGGTTCATGTCCTTTCTTTTTTTCTCTTCATCAAACCTTTTTTCAAATTGTTTTCTCTCATACCATCTGCTGAAATTCTCTTCCTTTTTCAAACTTAGTTACTTTCTCTAAGGAACTTTTCCAGATCCCGAGTCAGGGCTTTGGTATCATTGTGTTCCCACAGCATTCTTGTGTATCACTCATTACAATCTATTGTGGATTATATTTATGGGCATGTTTGTTTATGTCATCTCTCCTGCTAGAGGACAAAAGTGTTTGAGGAGAATAACCAGATTTTTTTCACCATTTAACCCCTAGAATTTTGCTTTAAAACATGAAAGAAGTGCATATTATGTTCACAGCATTAGAAAATAAAATAATGCTTCTATTTTTCTTTCTACTTTCTAAATTTTATGCATTCTCTCAATTTTGTCTTTAGCTCTCTTTTTTCCTTTTTAATTCTACAAACTTTCTTCTTTCTCATTTCCCCCATTTCCTCTTTTTCTTTCCATTTCTTTCTTTCTTTCTTTTTTTCTTCACTTCTTTTTCTGCTCCTTATTTATATATTTAATCTATTTCTTCGTTTTTTAAAATCTGTTTCTTAGTTAATTTAGCTAAAGGTTTGTCAGTTTCATTGATCTTTTTAAAAAAAACTAACCCTTTTAATTTTTGTTTGTCTGGGAAACTAAAGGAGCTCATGACCACTAAACCAGACCTGCAAGAAATATTAAAGTGTGCTCTTTGAGTGCAAAGGAAAGACCAAAAGTAACAAAGACAAGAAAGGATAAGAAAAAAACTCCAGAAACAATGACAAAACAAGTCATAAAATGGCAATAAATACATGTCTATCAAAATTACTTTGAGTATAAGTGCTAAATGCTCCAATCAAAAGACATAGGGTGTCAGAATGGATTTAAAAAAAAAAAAAAAAGACCTATATAGGGACACCTGGGTAGCTCAGTTGGTTAAGTGTCTGCCTTCAGCTCAGGTCATGATCTCAGAGTCCTGGGATTAAGTCCTGCATCAGGCTTCTTGCCCAGGGGGAGCCTGCTTCTCCCTCTTCCTGTCCCCTCCCCCGACAAAATTTAAAAACAATAAACAACAAGAAAAACTAGACTCATCTCTATGCTGCCTACAAGAGACTCACTTTAGTCCTAAGACACCGGCAGATTGAAAGTGAGGGAATGGAGAAACATTTATTATGCAAATGGATGTCAAAAGAAAGTTGGGGCAGCAATACTTATATCAGAAAAATGACTTTTTTGTTCTTATATTGTTTTAATCCTGCTTTGTAGTACTGGCCTAATGGAATGATTTTGAATGTGTTCCCTCATTTCCATTATTTGTAAGATTTTGATAAAGATTATCATTAATTATTTTTTAAATGTTTGGTAGAATTCAATAATGAAACCATGTGGTCTCGGGCTTTTCTGTGGTGCAAGATTTTTGATTTCTAATTCAACTTTCATTCTTGTTATTGGTCTAAAAATATTTCCTATTTCTTGGATTCAAGATTGATGATTCAATTATGATAACTTGTGCATTCTTAGGATTTATCTGTTTTTTTTTTCCCCTAGGTTATCTGACATGTTAGTATGTAATTGTAGAAATTTTTATCACACTATGTATTTCTGTGGTGATCTGTTGTTTTCTTTCCCATTTCTCATTTTGGTTTTTGAATCTTCTCTCTTTTCTTAGTTAATATAATTAAAGCATTGTCATTTTTTTTTTTAAACTGGTCATTACTTTCAATGTTATGTTACTGTTTATTCTGGTCTCTATTTTACTTATTTCTGATTTTTTCTTTGTCATTTCCTTCCTCTACTAAATCTCAGCTTAATTTTTTTCTAGTTGCTTGTGGTGTAATGTTTATTTGAACTTATTTTCTTTTTTTTCTTAATATAAGCATTTATAGTATAACTTTTGCTTTTACTGCATACCATAGATTTTGTATTTTCTTTTGCTTTTCTTTTAATTTTGATAAAAATAAAAAGTGTGGTTGTGTGGTTTCTTATTTGGCCAATTTCTTGTGCAGTAGTGTATTGTTTAATATTTACATATTAAATATTTATTATTTACACCATAGATTTTGCAGCATTGTTTTTATTGTTGCTTTTTAGTTTTGTACCATTGTGGTTGGAAAATACACTGGATATGATTTCAGTTCTTAAATTTGCAATATTTGTCATATCTCTTTTTATGTGATTTAACCAGGATATTCTTCTGTGTGGACTTGAAGAAAACATGTATTCTATTTTTCCTGGATGGAATGTTTTATATATATATATATCTATGTATACATATATATACATAGATATATATATATCTTTTAGAACCATATATTCCAAAGTATGCTTCAAGTATAAAATGTTCTTGCTGGAAAAAAAGTAATAACTTTAACTGAGGGTACTCATTTAAAACAAAAGCATATCAGAAAGGGGGCTGATGGGTGAAGGGGATTAAGAGTACACTTATCTTGATGAACACTGAGTAATAAGGTATAGATGTGTTGAATCACTACAGTGTACACCTGAAACTAATAAAACATGAAATGTTAATTACATTGGAATTAACATAAAAAAACTTAAAAAAAACCCTAAATCTTGTTTTTGTTGATATTTTCCTAGTTCTTTGTTTTCTACTTCATTTATTTCTGCTCAGATCTTTATTATTTCCTTCCGTCTGCTAACTTCAGACTTAGTTTCATCTTCTTTTTCTAGATCCTTGAGGTATAAAGTTAGGTTGTTGATTTGAGACTTTTCTCCTTTTTTATTATAAGCATTTACTATTATAAACTTGTCTTATTGCTGCTTTTGCTGCAACCCATAAGTTTTAGTATGCTGTGTTTTTGTTTTTTATTTATCAGTTCTGACTCATTGGTTTTGAGTGTGTTTGTGGATTTTCTAATTTTTCTTCTTGCTATTGATTTCTAGTTTCATTCCATTGTGATTAGAAAGATACTCTATATGACTGCAATCTTAAATTTGTTAAGACTTGTTTTGTGGACTAACATGTGATGTATCGTGAAGAATGTTCTGTGCATGCTTGAGAAAATGTATATTCTGCTGGTGTTGGGTGGAGTGTTTATGTTAGATCCAGTTCATCTATAGTGTTGTTCAAGTCTCCTGTTTCCTAGTTGATCTTATTTTTGGTTTTTCTATCAATTATTGAAAGTGGATTATTAAAGTCTACTAATATTATTTTGTTGATATCTATTTCTCCCTTTGATTCTGTCAATGTTTTCTTCATATATTTAGGAACTCTGCTGTTAGATGTTTTTATATTTATAATTATAATATCTTCTTGGTGAACTGGCCCTTTAATCATTACATAATATCTTTCTTTGTCTCTTGTGACCATTTCTGGCTTAAAGTTCATTTTACCTAAGTATGATCACTATTGCTTTCTTTTGGTTACCATTTGTAGAGTATCTTTTTCTATTTTTTCACTTTCAGCCTATGTGTATCCTGAGATCTAAATTGAGTATTTTATTGAAAGCACATAGTTGGGTCTTGGTTTTGTAACCATTCAATCTTAATCTTTTGATTGATGAGTTTAACCTATTTAAAGTAATTATGGATTGACAAGGACTAAGTATTACCATTTTATTGTTTTTGACATGTCTTGTAGCAATTTTGTTGCTCTTTCTCTCTCATTTCCTTCTTTTGTGTTTTATTTTTTGCAGTGACTTGCATTGATTCCTTTCTCATTTGCTTTTGCTTATCTCCCACAGTATTTTCTTTTATAGGTACTATTAGAGATACCTAAAACAATTGAGACGACCATGTGGTTCTTCTCTCTTATCTTATTGATTTGTTCTATCACACTGATTGATTTGCGAATGTTGAACCACCCTTGTAACCCAGGGATGAATCCCACCTGGTCATGGTGGATGATCTTTTTAATGTGCTGTTGGATGCTGTTTGCTAGGATCTTGTTGAGAATCATAGCAACCATATTCATCAGTGATATTGGTCTGAAATTCTCCTTTTTTGGTGTGGTCTTTGCCTGGTTTGGGGATCAGGGTAATGCTGGCTTCATAAAAAGAGTCTGGAAATTTTCCTTCTGCTTCAATTTTTTGAAACAGCTTCAGGAGAATAGGTGTTATTTCTTCTTTGAAAGTTTGGTAGAATTCCCCAGGGAATCTGTGAGGTCCTGGACCCTTGTTTTTTGGGAGGTTTTGGATCACTGCTTCAATCTCGTTACTAGATATTGGTCTATTCAGGTTGTCAATTTCTTCCAGGTTCAATTTGGGGAGTTTATATTTTTCCAGGAATGCATCCATTTCATCTAGGTTGCTTAACTTATTGGCATTTAAATGTTGATAATAGCTTCTGATGATTGTTTCTACTTCCTTGGTGTTAGTTGTGATCTCTCCCTTTTCATTCATAATTTTATTAATTTGAGCTTTCTCTCTTTTCTTTTGGATTAGTGTGGTCAATGGTTTATTGATCTTATTGATTCTTTCAAAAAACCAGCTTCTAGTTTCATTGATACGTTCTACTGTATCTCTAGTTTCTACCTCATTGATCTCTGCTCTAATCTTGCTTATTTCCCTTCTTGTGTGTGGAGTTGGTTTAATTTGTTGTTGATCTTCCAGTTCTTTAAGGTGTAGAGACAGCTGTTGTATTCTGGATTTTTCAATTTTTTTGAGGGAGGCTTGGATGGCTATGTATTTCCCCCTTAGGACCACCTTTGCTGTATCCCATAGGTTTTCTCAATTGATGCAGGAAAAGCATTTGACAATATCCAGCATCCGTTCCTGATTGAAATGCTTCAAAGTATAGGGATAGAGGGAACATTCCTGAACTTCATAAAATCTGTCTATGAAAGACCCACAGTCTTTCTCCCCATCCTCAATGGGAAGAAGCTCACAGCCTTCCCGTGAACATGACAAGGATGCCCACTCTCACCACTCTTGTTCAACATAGTATTAGAAGTCCTAGCAACAGCAATCAGACAACAAAGAGAAATAAAAGGTATCCAAATTGGCAAGGAAGAAGTCAAACTCTCTCTCTT
>PISX010027545.1:0-22557 GCA_004024625.1 Mellivora capensis | reverse complement strand
AAAAAACCCTTATGTGAATACAAAAAATAAAGTTAAATACTATGAAGGGTAAGATATGACTATAATAATGAAGGTTCAAAAAAGATTATTATTTTTTTGGAAAGGTATTGTTAAGATAAACTAGTTTAAAAATGTTAAAAAAAGAAAAGGGTAAAAGTTTAAAAATTTAGCAGAAAAAGAGAAAAAGAAAAAAAAAATTAAAGAAAAAATCAAATTGACTGCAAGACTAAAGAATCATGGGGAGAAAGCCATGAATTCCGCGCTTTGCTTTCTCCTCCTCTGGAGTTCTGCTGCTCTCCTTGTTAAGTGAACTTGGATTTGGCTGGATTTCTAGTTGATCTTCTGGGGGAGCGGTCTGCATTGGGCTCTCTGCTCTGCAGGGATCCTGTTTTCTCCTCTCTCTCTCTCAGCCTGCCTCTTTGCCTACTTGTGATCTCAATCTCTGTCAAATAAACAGATAAAATCTTAAAAGAAAAGTAAACAAATATCTTGTAATCTCATATGGTAATTAGTACTATGCATATACAGGAAACATATGGAGTGTATTGCTGTTTTAGATGAGTTGGGCAAGGGACATATTGTTACAGGATTTCTTTTCCTTTGGTGCCCGTGGCTCTTGGTCATGCCACTTTGAAGAATGAAGAGACAGACCAGAGGAAGAGTGGTGGGCTACAAAATGAAGTTTCTTGGGTGATAGTGCAAAGCTCCAAAGAAGGAGGGGACTGGAGAGGGTTGCCACTGGAGTTCCTAAGTCTAGGGGTTTTTATGGGCTCATTGGCAGGCTGTTTTAATCTGATTAACCCTTCACCAGCCTGTCACCCAGTCAGGTTTTTGTCATCTACCTATCACCAGGGAAAGGGTGGAGGGCTCCTTCCAGGTTGGTGTAAAATCCTTTTAAGGGTGGTTTCCTCTTAGGACTGGGGGCATGGGGTGCTTGTCTCTGCCTGCCTTTCTTCCAACTATCCTTAATTAATACTTCTAAGGAGGTGACATTTGTGCAGAGACATGAATGAGACGGAGTTAGTCATGAGAAGATTGGGGGAAGAGCATTTCAGGCAGAGGGAATAGTACATGCAAAGGCTGTAAGGCAGGAATATGCTTGGCATACTGAGGAGAATGAAGGAAGCAGATTTGTCTGAAATGGAGAGAGCTCAGAGGGAGTCCTAAAATATGAGGTAGACTTACAGGTTGGGAATAGGCGTCTGGAGGCTGTGGCAAGTAGGATACCTCTTATTTTGAGTGTAATGGTAAACCGATAGAGGGATTTAAGCTGGGAAAGAAAGTGATATGACACTACCTAAATAAAGAAAACCACCTTGGGTGTTTTATAGAGAATGGACTGTAGAACGGCAGAACTAGAAGCTGGGACACTAGGTAAGGAGGCTGTGGAGAGATGATGATCATTTGGACCAGGGCATGAAAACAAAATTACCCATTTTTCTAAAGACATTGAAATAGAATCACATTTATATGTATGTATGTATTTTTTTATGGTCTTTTTTTTTTTTAAGTTGATTTCAGTCTCAACTTTTATTCTTTTTACCTCAAGAAATAGAACTTCTTTTTTTTTTTTTTAAAGATTTTATTTATTTATTCGGCAGACAGAGATCACAAGTAGGCAGAGAGGCAGGCAGAGAGAGAGAGGGGAGAGGAAGCAGGCCCCCCCACCCCCTGCCGCTGAGCAGAGAGCCGGATGCAGGGCTCAATCCCAGGGCATGACCTGAGCCGAAGGCAGAGGCTTAACCCATTGAGCCACACAGGCGCCCCTATGGTAAGTCTTAAATGAAGTTTGGGACTAGAAATAATTTGTAAAGTGAGGGCAGTGACATGATTTTGAATATTTAAGTGACAATCTAAGTGAAGGGCTGCCTGGGCTGCTCCCAAACCAGGTCCAAGGAGGGCTCAGGGGAGGGTTTTTTGTTTTTTTTTTTTTCCTTTTCATTGTCTGTAGCTTCTCTCTTGTGGTGCTGTGGGCGTGTAAAATCAGTGAATGAACGTTGCTCTGCAAGCACATGATTTATTACCAACACGAACAGCGTCAACCGGAAATGCATCAGATCTGCGATACCCTATCAGACTTTTCCCTTTATGATGCAGTTCTTGATTGGAAATAAAAATCATGGGGCGCCTGGGTGGCTCAGTCGGTTAGGCGTCTGCCTTCGGCTCAGGTCAGGATCTCAGGGTCCTGGGATCAAGCCCCACATTGGGCTCCATGCTCAGCAGGGAGTCTGCTTCTCCCTGTCCCTCTGCACCTATCCCCCATTCGTGCTCTTTCTCTCTTAAATAAAGAAATAAATAAAATCTTAAAAAAACAAAAACCAAAAATCTTTTCAAACCTTTCCCAGGCCTTCCATGAAGGTAGCATCACCCATTGGTTCTACACTTTGGTGGGCATGTGAATCATGCAGAGAGGATGCTAAAACCAGATTCCTGGGCTCCACCTGCAGAGTTTGTTTCTGTAGGTCTGAGGAGGGCCCTGAGAATACGATTATCTGAAAAACTCTAGTTCTGCTGGTGCTTTTGGGCATTGGGCCATTTTTTAAATAGGAAAGAGCCGGACCAGATGTTTCCAATTTCTGTTTACTTCCATTGCCTGACTTTTTTTCTTAATGCTGACATCATAGGGGTCTGCTTGTTGTGGAGGACCTCTGGGGAATGGGCACAACACAGCCCTGCCTCAAACCTTTCATGCTTCTTGGGCAGTGTCTTTCGGGATCCCTCACACTTAGGATAAAACGACTAACCGCTTTTCACAGTTCTGCCTGTTTTCTCTTCTGTTTCTTTGCTTTCTTCTACATGGTCTGCTTTAGTGGAAGTTTCTCTGTGAGTTTTCTGCCAGTTCCTAGCATATCTACAAGCTACGGTCTTTCCTTCTGTCTATATAACTAATTACCCTTCTGATTCCCCTTCAGATCAATGCTTGCCACTCATCATTTCTCCTCATTTTATATGTACCTTTTAAATATTTTTATAGCCCTATATAAAAATTCCATTTGCGATATATCCTGTATTTATTGTTTTACAGCTCTTTTTCTTCATACTCACTCAATACCGAGATACACAATCATCAGGAAACAAATGATACCCCCTGCTATTATAAATCTGCTTACAAAGTATATAACATTATCTAAGCCATCAATCCCTTCTGTATCTTAAGTAGGCTTAATTGCTGTATGTATAGGCACTATCTTTTGACCTCTTTGAATATTGGTTTGATCTATCACTTATGATTTCCCAATGTATTAAAAAAATTTTTTTTTCATTTGGGGTATAATTTAAATTCAGTAACATTCACCCTTTTTAGTATATAGTTTAATGAGTTTTGAAAAATGCATACAGGCACTTAGCGATCACCACAGTTGAGATGCAAGGCAGTGGCTTCACCCAAGAAAGTTCTCTCTTGCCCCTTTGCAGCACTCCTTCCCCCAGCCCTTGGCAAACCTGATCAGTTTCCTGTGCCTGAAATAAAAACGGAAATGTTTTATTACATTCAAATTTGAATTTAGTCCTTGCATTTAAAGAAGAAATTCTGAAAGCTGAGGATGAGTAAGTTGTATGCCACATATACCAAACGGTCCTTGGTAATAAGTATTTTATTAACCATTTTGAAATAGAATGAATATGCAGTGTGGCTTTTCATGAGTCTTTGGTTTCAGAATATTACCATTTTTCTCCAAAAAGCCTTCATTTTCTGTTATTATTTTAAAAGAAAATAATTTTAAAGAACACTTTCTGAATATGTTCAGATATGAAAGTTTTTGTTCATTTCATTTACTTACTATTTAATAAAGTAGATGAAAATTAAGTCAGGAAATACATAATTTTTTAAAAGGTAGACAAACTAACATTTCTTTTTATCTTTTTTTTTTAATACAGGTGTTTGCTTCAGAATGGTAAGTCAATTTTTTGTTTTTTTTCTCCCCCTACTTGTTATTTCTATTTACAGAGATAGAGCAGTTTTCTACTTAGTGCTAGCTTACTGCTTATTTTCTGTCCTTGACAATAAATGAAATATTTGTATTTTTTTCCAAACTACTGCCTGAAATTTTTTATTAAAGTTGTCTTTTGAAAGTAGTCTATCAAAAACATTACAGCCTGCCTAGTTTGTAGTTAATCTTTTGTATGAATTTCAAAAATTCATTTCCTGGGATGATCAAATTAAACATTTTGGCTAGGTGTACGGAACATAAAGTGTGGGATCTGCTCCATGCTCTGGATGGAAGAAGTCCTCCAGGCAAATCTTGAATTCCAGGATGAAAAATGCCTGTGTTGCGTATAAGGAAGTGGTTCTCAGGGGTTAAGACAGGTTAAGGCTCCTTATTGCTTTTAAAATTTTTACTTTGTTAATATTCTCCTTTCCTAAAAGTAAAAGGTGCATGTGTTGTCACCTATGGTCAGAGCTAGCAGTCACTAGATTAGCTCTCTTCTTAACCTCCAAGAGTTCTAGTATGTTCCTAACCAGTGAAGTCTCCTCCTTTTGAGATAGTCCCCTGCCCCACAGTTCAGATTGTCTCCTCTTTCATTATTATTTTCAGAACCAGCTCCCACATAAATCCTATCTGTAACCATCTCTGTTTAGTTGGGGAAGTAGAGTGTATAGATTCTTAGTCACTCTGACCTCCAAACAGAAGACCATGTTTTAAAAAAGTTCCAGTAGATAGCATCTACAAGAATTTAGTATGATGTAGTTAAAATAGTTCAAATTAAAATGTTGCTAGGTTTTCATCTGTCAGCATAACTGAATTTAGAACTGAGAAATTTTTAAAGAACTGTAAAGAATAATAGGAGAAAAAAAACTTACCTGTAGACATTTATAACATTTGTGTGGCAAGTCCACAGCCAATGGAAGTCATCAGAAACTTTTAATTGAATACTGTGTATTGATCATAATTCAATATTTTCCCTCAGTGATTGAAAATCTTAGGATGATCATCATTTGGAACCCAGACAATGTAATTCAGTGTTAGAAGGTATTGGGGCAGTGCAACTGAATTTTATGGATCCCAAAACACATCATGGAAACTGTTTTCTATCAATTTATTTTCTCATAATGTGCTCATCTTTACTGAAAGTGGAATTTAATAAAATTTACCCTTTAAGTGAAGGTTCTTGTAAACAGAGGAGTGATTGTAGGTCAGCTACATAATTTTTGTCATAGACTGTAGGAAAAAAAATTATTATCAGTTACATTTTTTGACTCTGGATTTTGTTTCACTAATTTTCTCCTAAAACCAGTACACAGAAGGTGAGGCTAAGAAAATAGGAGTGGTTGGCTGGGTGAAGAATACCAGCAAAGGCACTGTGACAGGCCAAGTGCAAGGCCCTGAAGAGAAAGTCAATTCCATGTAAGTAGTAAGACTAATAACGCACTCATGTGATTAATGAACTTATTTTAATATTTCATTAAACAATAAGAATAGTATCCATGGACCAAATTCAGTTTGTAGATTATAACTAAACTAACATGCCTTTAGGCATATGAGCTCCTTGTTGGTAGGCCTCCTCAGAGTTGGGAATGGAATTTGTGCATTTAGGAACGGATTTCCCACTTGGGCAGGCCCCCCAAAAAAGCAATGGCGTCATTCTCCAATCTATTTGAATTGTGTTCTGTCTCTTCTAACATGGAGGAAACAAATATCTTGGGCCTATGTATCTCTCATTCAAAGTGGCTGTGAAGAAGCAAAAGCCTTTGGATGAGTTACCATAATGTTATTATTACCATAATGAGTCCTTGCGTTTCAAAGGAGGCCAGATTCAGTCGTAATGAAAAAAGTACCGTGTCATATTCAAAGGCCTTATCTTTTTAGTTTCATAAATTCCACTGTTCTCTGTAGTATTTTTAAAATAAAAAATAGCTAACATTTACTGCATATTAGCAACATTAGGCAATATGGTACACACTTCAAGTGGTTTATCTCATTTAATAATCACAACGGATCTTGTGAAATAAGTGCTAAGTCATACCCAATTTATTTTATTGTTTGTAATTTATTTTTGTTTTCATTACTTAATGTTTTCAGATCTCAAAAGTAATACTTTTTTGCTTATTGTAATAAGTGAAGTAATAAGATGAAGTAATAAGAGGTAAAAAAGCAAAGCTAGTAATCTGCCCTTTCTCTTTTTTCCTCGCCTTGATAGAACATGGGCCTGTGGCCTTGTGAAGATTTTCTGAAGCTTTCTCTTTCACTTAGAAGTATTTAAGCATTTATAGTTAGGATTTTGCTTGTTTTTACCAAAATAGACTACTTTATACATATTTTTCTGTAACTACTTTTTCATTTTATAGATATTCATCAATCAGCAAACAAATAACCACTAAGTCCTTATTTTTTCTAATTTCTTTACATATAAGTACATACTTTTTGTATAAAATTATACCCCAACTTGGAAAGTGGGGTCTAAAATTTCAATTTCATAAAGTATATGGTAACAGTTAAGGAAAAACAATAATTTTCAATAGGATTGCCCAAAATGCAGATAAGATTGTGAGACTTATGTTGTATAGAACTAAGTAGTTAAAAAAATGATAAAGTGCCAAATAACTATGAAGTATTGGGAATGGGGGCTGCACGGGAGGATAGATGCTCATGTCTATCATGTTATAGCCTAATCCATGCTGTAGCAGGTTTCTGATTAATATCCTTCACATACCCATAGCAAACATTCTGCCATTTTTTCTTTTCAATCCCTGCATACCCCCTCTTCCTTCCCAGTACTACCACTGATCTGTGTTAGCAACTGGGTGGGCTTCCTCCCGTGTTTGTTTCCATATTCACAGTTTTGGGTTGTGGTCAGTATTTGCTTTTTAAAAATGGGATCATGGTGTACATACTTCTCTGCATCTCACTTTAATATTCAAAAATATCTCCAGGAAACAATCCAATTTTAAAAAGTTCAGAAGGCATGAATAGACATCTCTCCAAAGAAGACATTCAGATGGCCAATACATACATGGATAGATGTTCAACATCACTCATCACCAGGGAATACAAATCAAAACCACACTGAGATATGTCCTCACAGCTATCAGAATGGCTAAAATACAAAACATAAGAAACAACTTTTGGTGAGTCTGTGGAGAAAAAGGAACTCTCATGCACTGTTGATGGGAATGCAAACTGGTGGAGCGACTGTGGAGAACAGTATGGAGGTTCCTCAAAAAATTAAAAATGGAAATACCATATGATCCAGTAATTCCAGTATGGGGGATTTACCCAAAGAAAATGAAAACACTAATTCAAAAAATATATATGTACCTGTATGTTTATTGTAGCATTATTTATAATAGTCACATTATAGAAGCAGCCCTAGTGCCTATCCATAGGTGAATAGTTAAAGAGGATGTTACACACACACACACACACACACACACAAACACACTAGAATATTACTCCGCCAAAAAAAAAAAAGAATGCAATCTTGCCATTTGCAACAACATGGATGGACCAAGAGAGTATAATGCTAAGCAAAATTAGTCAGAGAAAGACAAATACCATATGATACCACTCGTGTATGGAATTTAAGAAAACAAATGAACAAAGAAAAAAGAGACAAACCAAAAAATAGACTCTTAACTATAGAGAACAAACAGATGGTTATGGAAGGGGAGGGTGGGTAGAATAAGTGAAGGGGATTAAGGGTACACTTACCATGATGGGCACTAATGTATAGAATTGCTGAATCACTATAGTGTAGACCTGAAACTAATAGAACACTGTATATTAGTTATACTAGAATTAGAAAACAAAATAAAACAAAAATACATCCAGGAAAACCCACCCAAATCAAATGGTAGAGCTTTAATCCATTCTTTTTAATAGCTGCTTAATATTCCACAGTATTAATGTGCCATTATTTATTATCTTATTGCTGAGAATTCTTTTTGTTTCTCTTTTTTTTTTTTCTAGTAAGAGCAATGCCATGATAAATATTTTACTGGTGATTTTATATTTGAGAGATAGATTCCCAGAAGTGTGGTTTGTTGGTTGACATGTCTGTGTACTGTTAATTTAAAAAATATTTGTCAGACTACTTTTCAAAACAGCTGTAAACAATTTACATTTTTTTCTATTCATCCTGTGGGCAATTGGTATTATTATTCTCCAATTTTCTTTTATCTGATTGGGTATAGAGTGATGTATTATTTTTTTCACTGTTATTTGCATTTCTCTAATTGCTGGTTATTTGGAGCATCTTCATGCTTATGGCTATCTGGATTTGTTCTCATGAACTAACTCCCTTTCACATTCTTTCCCCATTTTTCCATGGGACTGTCTCTTGCCAATTTTTAAGAGTTCTTTTTATATTGGTAATGATTACTAACTCATTATCTCTTATCTCTTTTGCAAGTATTTTCCCAAATCTATCCTCTGCCTATTCATTAGTTTTGTTTATTTATGATAGATTTTGCAACATAAATTGTTTTAATTTTTATAAAATCAAATATGGTTATCTTTTCTTTCTGGTTAAGAAACAGATTGTAGGGGGTGCCTGGGTGGCTCAGTTGTTAAGCATCTGTCTTCAGCTCAGGTTATGATCCCAGGGTCCTGGAATTGAGCCTGATGTCGGGCTCCCTTCTCAGCAGGAAGCCTACCTCTCCCTCTCCCATCCTCCCTGCTTGTGTTCCCTTTCTCTCTATGTCTCTCTCTGTCAAATAAATAAATACAATCTTTAAAAAAAGAGAAACAGATTATAAGTGTTGTTCTAACTTTTTGATGGTTTATTTATTATATTTAGCATTTATTCCATCTGGGATTTGTTTTTTTATTTATAATACGGGACTGGGGACTGTTTTCTACCAGATAGCCAGTTGTGCCAGCACTATTACTAAACAATCAGTCTTTCCCCATCAAACTGGAATACATTTTTTCATATATTGAAATAGCATATAAATTGGATTTTATTCTTGGGTTCTCTGTTCTGGTCCTCTACTAGAGCTACTCATCTATTCCTAGACTAAGACTCCATATTGATTTAACTACAGTGTCTTTGTAGGATATTTCCCTTCACTATTTTTTTCATTTATTTATTTGCTTCCTTGGGCTATTTTCTCTCTAACTTTAAGATACTCTTATCCATTTAACTGGAATCATATCTGTTTTTTGTTTTTATTATTTATTTATTTAAAGATTTATTTATTTATTTGAGAGAGAGAGAGAGAGAAAATGCACTCATGGTAGGGGGAGAGGAAGAGAGGGAGGGAGAGAGAGAATCTTAAGCAGACTCTAGGCTGAGTGCAGAGCCTGAAGCAGGGTTCCATCTTGGGACCTGAGCCAAAAGCAAGAGTTGGATGCTTAAACGACTGTGCCACCTAGGTGCCCCAAGGAATTATATATATGTATATATTTTTAAAACTTCCCTGATGGTCTTACAGATGTGCTTTCTAAAATAAACTTTCGGAGTACCTGGCTGGCTCAGTAGGTAGAGCATGAGACTCTTAGTCTGAGGGGTTACGAGTTCAAGCCCTTATACTGAATGTAGAGATTATTTAAAAAATAATCTTAGGGGCATTTGGGTGGGGCCATCAGTTAAGTGCCCAATTCTTGGTTTCAGCTTGGGTCCTGATCTCAGGGTCCTGGGATCCAGTCCTGCACTGGGCTCCCCACTCAGCCGAGAGTCTGCTTGAGATTCTCTCTTCCTCTCCCTTTGCCCTTTCACTTGTGCTGTCTCTCTTTTTCTGTCTCTGTGTAAAATACATAAATATCAAAAAAAATAAAATCAGATCTTAAAAACACCCAAAACTTTATTTTTTAAAACAGTTTTAGATTTACAGAAAAATTGTGAAGATATTACCAAGAGTTTCCATATACTTCTTACCCACTTTGCCCTAGTAACATTTTACATTGTCTGATACATATGTTACAATTAATGAGCCAGTATTGATGAATTAGTATTAACTAAAGTCCATGGTTTTTCAGATTTCTTCAGCTTTTACCTAATAGTCCTTTTCTCTTTTAGGAACCCATATATTACTTGCTATTAATTCCACACTTTTATGATATTAAGAGAATTGATATTAAATCTTCCCATCTAAAATTATGGATATCTTTTCATTTGCTCAGATTTTTAAATTTATCCTTCAATATGGTTTTATGTTTATCATCACATAGATTTTGTGCTTTGCTTGCTGACTTTATTCCTAAGTCTTTGTCTTAGTCAGTTTGGGCTGTTATAACATAAATCCCATAATCCGGGTGGTTTATAAACAATAGAAATTTATTTCTCACAGTTCTAGAAGCTGGAAATCTGAGATTAGAATGCCAACATGGTCAGGTTCTGGTGGGAGTCCTCTGCGAGGTTGCAGACTACCAACTTCTCATTCTATCCTTAGAAATAGCACTAGTTAGCTCTCTGGCCTCTTATTACAAGAGCACCAATCCCATTCATGAGGGCTCTACCCTCATGATCTAACCACCTCCCAGTACCATCACATTGAGATTAAGGCATCAACATATGAATGGAGGGGATACATACATTCCATAACAAGATTTTATTGTCTTTTTAATCATTATGTATGGAATATTTTTCCCATTTCTATTTCTGTGTGCTTATGCTAGAATAGGGAAAGCCTAATGACTTTTGTATATTTATCTTATATCAGAGTTACCGTATCAAATGTTCTCATTAATTCTACTAAGTTTTTTTTTTGTAAACTATAGTTATTGGATTTTTTAAGTATACAAATATATAATTAGCAAAAATAATGTATCCTTTTTTCAGTGTTTATTTCATTTACTATACCGACCCATAAAGACAATGTTGAGTAATAGCAATAGTGGGCATCCCTGTCTGTATTTGAAATGGTTTTATTTCATCAAGTAGAAGAGCTTGCTATTGATTATTGTTAAATATACTTTATCACATTGAATTTCACTCTTGCATTCCTTGAATTAAGCTCTTATCGGTCATAGAGTGTTATTCTTTTGAATCATTGCTGAATATTATTTGCTAATATTTTATTTAGAATTTTTGCATCTATATTTATAAGTGGGATTATGGTTTCTTTTTTCTTTTTTTTTTCTTCTTTTTTACTATATCAGGTTTGGTGTTAAAGTTATGCTGGCTTCACAAAATATATTAGGAAATTTTCCATCCATTCCTTCATTATGGAATAACTTAAATATCGGAATTACTGTTACTAAATTAGCTCAAACAAGTTATGAAATTACTTGGTCCTGGTGCCTTCTCAATGCTGGGCTATTAACCACTGTTCCAATCTAGTCTATTATAATTGGTGGGTTTGAGTTTTCCACTTGTTCCCAGATTCACTTATAAGTTTTGTTTTTGTTTGATTTTAAGATTTTATTTTTATTTTATTCATGAGAGACAGAGAAAGAAACAGAGGCAGAGGTAGAGAGAAAAGCAAGCTTTCCACCAAGCAGGGAACCCAATGCAGGACTGGATCCTGGGACCTTGGGATCATGACCTGAGCTGAAGACAGACAGTTAACTGACTGCACCCAGGGACCCCCATTTATGTTTTCTTAGGAAATTATCCAGTTTTTCTAGGTTTTCAAATTTCTTGCTATGGATTTTATTTATTTATTTGAAAGAGAGAGAAAGAGAGTGAACTTGTGCAAGAGCAGGATGAGGGGTAGAGGGAGGAGAGAGAGAATCCTAAGTAGACTCTGAAGCATGGAGCCCGATGTGGGGTTCGATCTCTCATGACTCTGAGATCATGACTTGAGTGGAAATCAAGGGTCAGATGCTTAATTGAGCCATCTAGGTGCCTCTGGATTTTATATTGTAAAAGTCTCTTTTGTATCTGTGGTTATATATCTTTTGAAAATTCCCAATCTTATATAATTTTATTCTCGGCTTTCTCCTTAATCAGGTTCTGGAGGAATTTATCTGTTGATATATTTTAAAAAACAACTTTTGGATTTATTGATTGATTCTTTCTTTCTGGTGGTTTTTTTGTTTTGTTTTGTTTTCTGTTCATTAATTTCAACCTTCAGCTTTACTAATTTCCTCTTTATTTCTTCGTTGATCCTTCTCTAAGTCTTCAACACAAATTGTAGTTTCCTTTAGTTTTAGTCTTTTTAAGTTAATAATGAAGATGATTAGGCATTTCACTCTCAATAAACTTTTGGTTTGCTCCATAGATTTTGGTAAAAAGTGTTCTTTTCATTGCTTTCGGGATAGTTTGTAATTTCATTTTTAGTTCCTCTTTGAATAATGACAGTGGCCTTCTGGGTATGTGGGTTTTTTGTTGTTGTTGTTGTTGTTGTTGTTTTAAAGATTTTATTTATTTATTTGACAGACAGAGATCACAAGTAGGCAAGAGAGGCAGGCAGGGAGAGATGGGTATGTGTTTTTTTGAAATATCCAGTGTCCCTCTCTGTCTTTAATAATGTTTTTGCCTAAAAGTTACTTTATCTGATATTAACAGTTATACACACTTTCTGTGTTACGATAGAATATAATTTTTTCCTTGTATAATTTTCAGTGTTTCTTTCTCATTGTGTGGTTTTGTTTATTTTTGTTGAAGTAGTTGAAGAACAATGTTATATTACTTTGAAGTGTATCTCATTATGTTTTATATATGTCCATTGCAAGCAGCATATAGTTGGGTTTTGTTTCTTTATGCAGTCACACAACCTTTGTTTTTAAATTAATGTATTTATCCATTTAAGCTTAATGGAATTACTCATATTTAGAATTAAATTTGTATCTTACTATGTTCTTCCCCCCTTGTTTTATTCTGCTTTCCTTTTTTTCTTTCTAGGCTTCATTTATTTTTATTTTTATTTTTTAAAGATTTTATTTATTTATTTGACAGACAGAGATCACCAGCAGGCAGAGAGGCAGGCATTGAGAGAGAGGCGGAAGCAGGCTCCCTGCTGAACAGAGAGCCTGATGCAGGGCCCGATCCCAGGACCCTGGGATCATGACCTGAGCCAAAGGCAGAGGCCTTAACTCACTGACCCACCCAGGTGCCCCTCTAGGCTTCATTTAAATTGACTGCTTTTTATTATTCCTTTTTTTTTTTTTGTTTCTTTTACTAGTATTTTCCTAGAGGTACAACATACAACCATAACTGGTCAAAATTTGATATTAATTGATGTCTTACTCTCTTCCCTAACGATGTGAGATCTACAGTACCCTTTAAGTCCATTTATCTATTTATTTAGATGTAATTTAAATGATCTGTTTTAAAGCTTATCAGAAATTATTTCTAGGGTGCCTGGGTGGCTCAGTGGGTTAAGCCTCTGGCTTTGGCTCAGGTCATGATCCGAGGGTCCTGGGATCAAGTCCTGCATCGGGCTCTCTGCTCAGCAGGGGGACTGCTTCTCTCTCTCTCTCTCTCTCTCTCTTTCTGTCTGCCTCTCTGCCTACTTGTGATCTCTCTGCCAAATAAATAAATAAAATCTTTAAAAAAAAAGAAATTATTTCTAAAAGTCAAGATTTGGGGGAGTGGTTTCTGTGTATATGCCATTTTTGTTGCTTTTTCCCCCCTTCTTGAGTCTTTGGGCTTCTTCTGTACAGGAATATTTTTCATTCTGCCAAAAGATTGTTCTTTAGTATTTTCCTTCATTTAGGCTGTTGGTGATGTGTTACCTCACATTTTGTTTCTCCCTATATGTTTTTATTTTACCTTCATTCTTGAAAAATGTCTTTGTTGCATATAGAACTCTAACCTGACAGTTACTCTTTTCCGTACCCTGTGGATACCATTACAGTGTCTAGCACCCATTGTTTTGTTGTGAAATTGGCTGTCAGTTTTACACTTTGCTTCTTTAAAGTAATTTTGGTGCCTTTAAAATGACAGCAGTGGTAAATTGCCGGTTTACAGTTTGCGATAATAAATAGAACATTAAGCCTGTCAGTCGGTTTAGGTGATTTTCCCCAGTAATACTTAGTTTTGCGGGGGAGGCATGAAGTGAGGTTCATTGGGGGCTGGTTGTTGCCTTCTCCAAGAAGTGAGAGAGCTGGGCTGGAGGCATTTACAAGAGTCTGCCTAGAATGATGGAGCCTGGAGTCAGGTTTGGGCAAGATGAGAAATGGGCTGGGAAGAAATTGATGGGTGGTGAGAAACAGTTGTCTTATTCAGTTGTGGGCCTAGGGACTTGTGACAGCTTCGGGAGCACTGTTGTGTTGTACAGTGCAGCCGGGAATCAACGGAGTCAATGCAGACGGAAAGGGATAGAGCGGGGATGTGAGACATCTCTGATGTTTCCCGCCCCGCTGTGACGTGCTGGTGTGGATAGGCTCTATCACTGGCTTTTTTCTGTGTTCTTTAACTGGACTTCATCTGAGTACTGCTAAATGGAACTTCCTCCAGCTGCCTGAAATATTAGTGAAATTTCACACGCTTTGGGGTTGTCATGATTTTCTTTTTTCACTGCTTTTTATTATGGGATTTTCAAACCTATCCATGGCTAGAGAGAACATGGGACAACAAATCCTATGTGTCTATTACCCAGCTTCAGTAATAATTTCTGGCATTCTAATTCCACATAGTTCTCCAACTTGTCTTTTGCTTTTCTCATTGTTATAGTATATAAAGCCAATTTCCTGCATGGTATTATGCACCTGTAAGTTAGGTTGAACAATGTGAAACTGTCAATTTGGCAAAATTTTAAGGTACAAACCAGCAATTTCATATTTTTCAATCTAAAACATTTACTGTTTTTCTCTGACATAAACTCTATGAGCATGTCAATGTATTCTTTTCTTTCTTTCTTTCTTTCTTTCTTTCTTTCTTTCTTTCTTTCTTTCTTTCTTTCTTTCTTTCTCTGACAGAGATCACAAGTAGGCAGAGAGAGAGAGAGGAGGAAGCAGGCTCCCTGCTGAGCAGAGAGCCCGATGTGGGGCTCGATCCCAGGACCCTGGGATCATGACCTGAGCCGAAGGCAGAGGCTTAACCCACTGAGTTACCCAGGCGCCCTCAATGTTTTTTTCCAAACCCACAGCAGATCTATCTCCAAATGTCGAAGTGCATTCTGTCACGGGTCTGCTGCATCTTCCCTGAGGCTTGTCTTTTTCCCAGGGTGGGTCTCTGCCTGCTGGACAGCCATCATTCTCATGCTGCCCTTTGTCCCTTTCTTGTGAAATGGGTTCCTGTTTTCTCAATCATATTTTCATCATCTTTGATTTATTCCTTTGTTTTGCTGAAGCATAATTCTCCCTAAACTTCCCAGGAAAGGTACAGACAAAAAGTTTGTACCTTTGTCTGCCTTCATTTGCCCTCATACTTGATTGCTTGTTCAAGTTATAAAATTCTATGCCCTCGGGGTACCTTGGGGGCTCAGTAGGTTAAGTGCTGACTCTTGATTTCTGCTCAGGTCATGATCTCAGGGTGAGTTCTAATCCTGTGCTCAGCAGGGAGTCTTCAAGAGACTCCCTCTCCCTCAGCCCCTCCCCTGCTAGTGTGTGTGTACATTCTTTCTCAAATAAATAAATCTTTAAAAAGAAATTCTATGCCCCAAAACATCACCCACTCAGAATTTTGAAGGTAAAGCTGCATGACTTCTTGTGCTGCTGTCCAAAGATTTGATGTCATTCTCCTACAAAGGAGTGGAAATTATGTTTATTTCACTCGGAAAGCTCTTTAGATATTCATTGTATCCCTATTTTTCTGTGTTTCACAGTTATCTGCCTTTGCGCTTCTTTTAAATGCTGGTCTCTCAGAGGAGGAGAATCGTCTGTCTCTGACGATTTCTTGCCTGCTCTCCCCTTGGTTCTCTTCTTTTGAAACTTGCTTGTGGACCTCATCCTCTAATTTTCATTTTTTCCTCACCTAGTTTCCAAACTTTGTTATCTGGAAACTGTCTTACTTTCGTCTTCCAACTTTCTGATTAATTTTGTTTTTGTTGTGGTGTTTTGTTTCTGCTTTGTAGCTCTTGATGTTTTCTCCAGATCTCTCTGAGGGTATTTTCTCTCTCTCTGTGTGTGTGTGTGTGTGTGTGTGTGTGTGTATGTGTGTGTTTTGTTATCTTCTGCTCTTTTCATTGTTTCTGTTTCCTCGAAGTTCCTCCTTTTTTCTTCCACTCTTCCTTGCCTTTCCTTGTTTTTGGTTTGCTTATTTTGCTTCTCTGTTGTTATACTTTACTTACAATCATATTTTCAGTAACTTCCTCATAAATATGAACAGACAGCCACGGATAAACAGACTTTTAAGGAAATTCTCCAACATGTAATTATAAACTGTTGGCTGGAGGAATGGTGGAGAAGCAGGGAGAGATGGCCTCTTTGTTGGCAAACCTCCAAAATGTTAAATCTGTAGGTCTTCTGTTTTTCCTGGTGCCTCCAGTTCTGGAGACTTCTGTGGTGGAGTCAGGAGGCAAGCTGTTTTGGGTTCTGCAGTCACTTACACTGAAGCTATCTTTTGTTTTTCTGTGTAGTTACTTATCCCACATCTGCTTTCCTTTGAATTTATTGAAATCTCTTGCTCAGGTTATATAGTTCTGTATCAGCTGGAACTGTTTCAGCTGCAAGTTAATAGAAAGCCAGACTT
This sequence comes from Mellivora capensis, assembly GCA_004024625.1. Lineage (NCBI taxonomy): Eukaryota > Metazoa > Chordata > Mammalia > Carnivora > Mustelidae > Mellivora > Mellivora capensis. The sequence goes on along the minus strand of PISX010027545.1, from coordinate 6,099 downwards.
AGAATAGATAGACCAAACAGGGGTTCATTTTTCTCAGTAATAAGAAGTCTGGGGGTCGATGCTTTCTGGGCTTGGTTCAGTAGTTCTGTGGTGTCAGGGTCAATGTCTCTGTGATTCTCCCAGCCTTTCCTTCGTGGTCAAAAAAAGGGAAAGTGCAGCTGCACAGAATATCCATAATTAAGGCCTGAAGAAAGCAAGGAGGGATAATGGTTGTGTTGCTTTCCCCGAACTTGCCCACACAGACATATGCAAGTGTTTCATTGCTTGCATATGGTCATATAAATACTCTTTGCTACAAAGAAGACTGGGAAATTGGTTTGGCATATTGATTCCCTGAACAAAATTAGTGTTCTCTAGGCCAGGAAGAAGGGGAGGGTATGGGTAGTAGGTAAGCCATGAATGATGTCTGCTACCCTTTTTTTGTATTTTGATGCTATCATTTTAATGGTGTTTCAGGTAAAAGGAGATAAGCATACCACGCTTAATTGTACTGTGAAGATTAAGTGAGAAGATCCACATAATGCACTTAGCACAGAGCCTGGCACAGAAAGTAATAAATAAACATTTGTTATGGTTATGGGACCATGATTCTCCATCTTTGCACTTGTTTCAGTGGCAGTTGGACTGGCCAGGTGGAAATGCCACTAGGCTCTTGGATATATGGGTCATCCCTGCAGAGAACCTGGGCTAGAGAAATAAATTTGGTTGTCATCACTGTTTGGGTAGTGTTTGAAGTTATGTGCATGGATGGGATTATCCAGGGAGAGCTTTTGTGATGACAAGCAAGCAGGAAGCACACATCAGAGAATGTAAATCAAGCTTAACCAACATGATAAATTGGGATGTCATTACAAATAAACATATTTAGATTGTGGAGAGTGAATTTATTCTTCTAGCAGCTACTTTGTGCCATATGTTGTTTAAAGTAAAATCCAAAAATTAAACCGCCGTTGAGAGAAGTTATAGAAATAGGTGGTTAAGGTCAGACCCCATGTTCTATATATATATATATATATATATATATATATATATATATATATATATTATATAAATATGGCCTTATTTTCATCCTGTTATTAAAAAAAACTTTCCTTACTTAAGAATGCTATGACATTAAAAATCAGAATTAAATTGTCTTCATAAACACAGGTGTGTTTTCTTCCTAAGTTATTGAACTGTGGAATTCAATGGGGACCATCATTTGGAGGTGGTCTGGCTGGGACTAGAGCAGCTCTGCTCTCTTCTTGCAAAGGAACCAGCAGTGTCCCAGGACCAGCTACAGATCTCTGTGCTTCCTTCCCCTTCTGTGTTTCATTTTCTCGGAAGCAATGACTGATGGCTTTCTTCTGCAAATTGCACTATATGATTCCAATTGTGGCAGTAAGATCTGCCAACATTTTTTGATGTGTAGAAGCCATTTGAGTCTTTTGTTTTAGAAAACCTATTCCCTCCCACCCCCCAAGTTCAACAAAATTATTTTCTATTTTTTTGGTAATCATCTTTTGACTAAATCTGTCCAAAAAATATTTTTCTTTGAAACTAGGTAGTAATTCTGGAAAAAAAAAAAAACACAAAACACAAAAAAACTAAAAACATTTGCATTTGGAGACATTGAGCCAAATTCTAAAAATTAAAATTCCATCTTGATTGGTACACATTTTTAAAACCGTATGTCCTGTATCTGTACCCTGCACTTGAAAGCATCGCTGATGGGCTGGAGTGTATACTCTAGACAGTGATCGAACGCTCTGTGGTCCGGAGAACAGTGTCACAGCACAGGGAGTTTTGAAGGCGGGGAGGGTATTCAGACTGGAGAAAAGAATACTTGAGGGAATCATGATCGTTTACTTCAAGTATTTGGAGGGCTGATACCTGGGTATAGATGAATGTTCTCTGTTGTTCCAGAGGGTGGGAATTTTGGGTATAGCAATGGATGAATTTGTGTATTTCCGTTCACCTTGACAGAGAATTTTCCCATAAAGGCATCTAATAAATCTAATGGAATTTTAGCCGTAACTAGGAGTGGTCTACAGGAGGGATCCGCAGAGTATAGGCTGGGGCCAGATTTGGCCCACTGCCTGTTTTGTAAATAAAGGCTTATGGGAGCACAGCCACGCCCATCTATTTGCCTTTGCACTGCTGTTGCTTTTGTGTTAATGTGTCAGAGTTAGCAATTGAAAGAGAGCAGATGACCACAAAGCCTCAAGTATTTACTATCTGTCCCTTTAGGGAAAGAATCTGCCAGCCTGTGCTTGAGATAGCAGCCAGGTCAGGAGTTACTTAGTGGAGGTGACCTCCTAAGTCCTGCCGAACTTTGTGGCTGTCTACAGAGTTGATAATGTACATGGACTTAAAATGTGTTCATAGTTTAAGAGTTAAAAGTACAATAGGGGTGGATTCACTGAAATTGTTCTGTTTATCTCTTCCACAGATATTTAACATTTGTGTGAGATGGTGAATTTTAAAGCCTTTTGCTCTGTGAAATGCCATTGTTTTGAACTTCTAGTTGTTACAGCAGTGGATTGGAATAGATTTTGTAAACAATTAGGTAGTGTCCGATTCAAAGTTATTTCAAATTTTTAAAAATAACTTTTCTCTGGCAGATCATTAGTGGTGTGAATTTCTACGGAATCAGAATTGCTAGTTTTTCCTAACTTTTTCATCAGGGAATCTCAAAGCATTGAGCTAACATCTTTATGCCCTATCCATCAGTATTTCTTATATGAGTACATGGGATTATTAAGGAAATTCCTTTGAGTATGTGTGTGTATGTATGTGTGTCTTCCATTCGATGTTCTACTGAAATACAGAAGACTTGGACATTTTTTAGGACAAAAATTCATTGAGGAGGTGTAATTTTGGAGAAAATTTTCATGTGACCTGATGATATAGATCATTCCAATGAGAAATTAGAAATTAAAAATATCTAGAGGGGAGCTGGATTTCTCACATCAGGTTTTAGACCTCAAATACTAAGTCATTTTTTTTCCTTTGGAATGTAACATCTTTATTAAAAATGATTAAATTCATGGTTTTTGCTTTAAAAGTTTACATTTTAGATATGCAAATTTGGTAAGATAATCATATTTAAGAAATGCACAATGCAGCACTAATTAATTTTTTAAAAATTAATAGATTTTATTGTTAAGAGAATTTTAGGATTACAGAAAAATTAAGTACAGAAAGTAGAGTTCCCATCCATCCCCTCACATCTGCCTCCCAACCCCACCCCTCTTTCCTTTATATTATAAACATCATGTATTAGTGTAGCACATTTGTTACAATTGATGAGCCAATATTGATACACTATTACTAAAGCCCATAGATTACATTGGAGTTCCTTCTTTGTGTTGTATATTTTGTGGGGTTTTGACAAATTATAATGACACTGTTATGCCCCCAAATGGGTCCGTGATCGGCCAGGGCTGCGCCTCTTACAGAGAGGGCGACCCTTCTCTGGTTCACAGACTAGCTTTTAAGGGCAAAGGCGATGTGGTCGGGTCTGGCCACGCACAGGTGGCCAATGAGATTGTAGCACACAGAGAAAGCTGCACAGTGATGCTAGGTGACCAACTGAATTACAATTTACCCTATAGTAGACATTTGACCTAGCCTATCACACCTTGGTTAGAATTGGCGCCCAAAAGGCTCCCAAAGGGTGGGGCCTTTGGTAACTAGGTAGACAGTATGCCTTGGTAACTAGGGAGGCAGTATAAATCCCCCCACTGATCGGATGTCTCCACCTGGCCTGACCCACCCTTGTATCTGGGCTTTGTTACCTGGAGCTGGTTTCCGGGACTCGTTTTTAAGTAAATCCCCTGAGGGAAAGGGAGTAGGGACAGTTTAAGGGTTAAAAAACAAGGTTATTATTTAACCTGGATGGAAGCCTCGGCTAAACAGGTCCTTACAACAGGTATCCACCATTGTAGTATCATACAGAACAGTTCTACTCCACCTATTTGTTCTTTCCTCCCCCTCCCTAACTCCTGCCAACCAGTCCTGTTTTTACTGTCTCCACAGTTTTACTTTTTCTGTAATGTCATATAATTGGAATCCCATAGTATTTAGCCCTTTCAGACGGGCTTCTTTTGCTTAGAAACATGCCTTTAAGATTCCTCCATGTCTTCTCCTGGATTGAGAGTTCCTTCCTTCTTTTGGGGTGTGTGTGTGTGTGTGTGGTCTTGGAATTTATTTCAAAAAAGAGATTTTGGTTAGATGTATATTCAATGTATACATTGAATTTTAAAAGTTACAGAAACAGTGGCACTTTTAAAGCTTTTTTTTTTAAAGACTGCTTTTTAAGAGAAATTTTAGGTGTATAATAAAATTGAGAAGAAGGCCTAATCATATCCCATATATGCTTTCCCCCACACATCCAGAACTTCCCCAATTATCAGTATCACTCACCAAAATGGCACTTTTTTTTTTTTAAACCAAGGATGAACCTGCATTGACACATTGTAACCACACAAGGTCCACAGTTTACCTTGGGGTTCACTCTTGGTGCTGTACATTTTATGGGTTTGGCTCATTTCCTTTTAGAGCTGAATAGTACTCCACTGTATGGATGTACCACAGTAAGTTTATCCATCTAGTTATTGAAAGACATCTTGGTTATGAGATTAATTATTTTTTAAAATATAAATAAAATAAATACACTTTTAAAATATTTATTGTTATATATTTTAAAGTTAACTTACGTATGAAAATGTGGGCATAAAATATTTTTTTAAAAGATATCTCAATTTTTTAGCAGCTTGAAACCTATTTCAGTGTACCTGCTACAAAATAAATGTGTTAATTTTTTTTTTAATTTGCAGGTTTACATGGTTGTTCCCAAAATTCAAGTGCTATAGAATCATATGGCCTAAAAGATGTAGGCCTTGCTTGTCTTTCCAAGATCATAGTCTTACACATTTTTACTTATGCGCATAAAACACGTATATATGTTAAAAATACATATGGTATAATCCTGTTATTATAAAAAACCCACAACTATATATGCCCATATGGTTACATTCATCTCTTTATCATTTGCAAAGATGGAATCATGCTATACATATTATTCTGCAACTTTTAAGCATTTCATGGTACTTTGTGGTGCTTTGTGTTTTGTGGATAGATTTTCTTAAAATCTGAAGTTTGGTTGACATACAATATTCCATTATTTTCTGGTATACATCGTAGTGATTTGACAAGTCTATACTTATGCCATGCTCACCACAAGTGTAGCTATTGTCTGTTATCATGCAACACTGTTATAGTACCATGGGTATCTTTTCATGGCAGTAAGTGTCCTTTTAAATCCCTGCAGAGTATTCCACTGTATGGATCAATCATAATTTAATCATTCATCTACTGTTGGACCTTTATATTGTTGTAATTTTTTTGCTACTATGAATCTTGTTACAGTGAGCATCCATATTTATGTATGCATTTCTTTTTCATTTATTCTGTAATTATTTATTTGGCTTCTTATGTGTCCCAGGGAGTTCCAGGTGCTGGCATTCATCAGTGAGCCAGAGATGATGTTCAATTTCTTGTGTGGGGAGACCCACAATAAATAAGCAATAAATAAACTAGATACTTTCAGATAGAAGGGAGTAGTGGTGGTTTTCTGACTTCAGATGGGGTGGCCAAGGAAGAGGTTTCCATGGAGGTGACATCCCAGCTGAGAGCTGCATGGTGTAGAGGAGGCTGCTGATTTGTGATTGAGCCTGGGGGTGTTCGGGGGGGTGGGGACAAGCAGCTGTGCACCCGGCAGGGCAGGGCAGTGGGAGCATCTGCCTGGTACAGGCAATGGGGGTGCCTGTATGTAGGGAACCTGAAAATGAGAAAACCAGCTAAAATCGGGTCACTTTTTATTACCACCCTGTGCCAGCAATTCTAACCAATAACATACTGTTCTCCACTAGGTCCCCCCCACTACAACACTGACATTGTGTGCTTATTCCTATATCCCTGTAGTTTTGAAGTACTTGGTTCCTAGACATGAGTCAAACAAAGGTATGTGCTTTTTTTTTGTTTGTTTTAAAGATTTTATTTATTTATTTGACAGACAGAGATCACAAGTAGGCAGAGAGGCGGGGGCGGGGGGGG
>PISX010027544.1:0-22854 GCA_004024625.1 Mellivora capensis | reverse complement strand
GGAGCTGGGAAGGGGGCTCGAGGGCGGGGAGTCCCTGCCTGGGGAAGCCCTGAGGGGGAGGGGCGATGGTTTTGAGGTAGGGTTTTGGGGTGAGGAAGCAAGAGTCATTTCCTGCTTCAGCAAAGACCCTCCTTGGAGGGCCTCCCCCACCAGTTGCCCAATAGTGACACTCACCTCCGCCCCTCGGCGGGCTCCTATTTCACCAGCTCCTGCAGTGACAGCTGGAGGGCCTAGGAGATGAAGTTCCCGGCTCCCACCGGGGTCTTCCACTCTCCACCCCCCCCACCCCCCCCCACCCCCGAGAATGGAGAATCGATTGATTCCTGACGTCCCCAGGCAAGGGCACTGGGGGGGTGGGCTGGGCCCGGTTCAGAGACCCGCCAGGTGAGGGAAGGGTTGCAGCTGATTTCTGGAGCTGACCAGAGCCTGTAGAAGTGGCTTCAACGCCTTGGCCTTGCCCTGCAAAGATCTCTTTGCTTTCTGAAACCCATCTTCCCTCATGCCCCTTACCTGTCCCTGGGGACATCATCTTTGGAGCTCCTGGGGATCGCTGATGGGGAGAAGTTGGGCAGAGCCAAGGCCCAGGTGGCAGCTGTCCGAAGAAGAATGTGAACAAGGATGTGTTTTCTCCTCAGGGTGTGTGGCCTGATTCCCAGGAGGAGCTACCCTGGGTTGCCATGAGAGAGACTTTTGAGGCCCTCAGCTCCCTGGGTGAGCCCACAACACTCAAGGAACGTGGGTGGGTGGGAGGCAGGATCCAGGGGCACCCTAGGCCTGCTGCTTCCCTACCATTCGGACAGACCGGCTGTTCTCAAGAGATGGCAACCCTGAGACCCCGGAGACCCCCAGGAGCCTGTAGGGCAGCCTCAGTTCCATCCGGGTCTATTTCCAAGCCTGCCCGGGCCGAGGCTGTGCGGGACTGTTGCGCACGGGCGCACATGCCCATTGTAGGTGCACCTGCGCACCTGCGGACTCCTGGACTCCTGTCTGAAGTACCCGGATATTTCAATCTATTTTCTCTTCCTTCACCTGCTCTTGACTCAGTGCAAAGGGGCACTGAGGACACAAAGGACACCTGGCCAGGCTGCTGGGAAGCCTGGCTCTCCCCTCTCATGCTGGCTAGAGACCCTTCCTTCCTGAGCAAGTTGGAAAAAGCCCCTTAGCTGTTTTGGGGAAGAGGAAGAGCCCCTCCCTTTGATCACTGTTCTATACTCTGATGCTTTATTTGGTCCCATCCTTCTGCCAAAACAGGATTCTCTGTGGGACAGCCGGAGATGGCCCCCCAAAGTGAGCCTGGGGAAGGGTCCCATAATAACCAGGAGCGGATGTCCCCTTCCAGGGAAGACAGCATGCTGGGCACATGCTCTGGTAAGTAGGTGGGGACCAGGAGCAGTGGCTGGGGTGGGATCTACCTTTCCTTGTTCAGGTATTTGTTGAGCACCTACTAAGTGCCACGGTACTATTCTCCATATTTGGAATACCTCAGTGGCCAAAAACAAAGATCCGTGCCTTCCAGGAGCTTAATCTAAGGGAGGGCAGAAAGTCAGCAAACAAATATAAAAATACACTTATAGACTGTCTCAGAAGGGGATGTGTGCTATGGGGAAGGGGCCTGAGGTGGGGGTGGGGCGGGCTGCAGGATTCAATAGTAGGAGAGTGAGAGCAGGCCCCATTGGGAAGGAAGATTTGAGCAAGATTCCGAAGAGGTGAGGAGGGTGGCCGAGTAGCTCCCAGAGGGAGAAGACAAGGAAAGCAGGCCCATGTTTGGCTTCTTGACATTCTGGTCTTGCCCAGTGATTTGCCTGGAACTTGGGTCCATCTGGCATCTGGGAGGTCTGCAGCCGCCCTTGTAGAAGTCTCCTGCAAGCCTCAGGGCAGGGACCTTTCCTTGCTTCCACCACCTGCTACACAGATTCCAGAAGCTCTTCACAGCTGTGGCTCTCCCAGCCTTCACAGCCTTTGCTTGCAGCTGCCCCAGCTTGAAGGAGCCTGAGGCTGCCCCCGGGGGCCTCAGGGAATTCAGTCCCTGCAGCTATGATGTGGGACACAATCCTGTCAGTGGGACTGGGACTGGGGTTTCAAAAGCCCCTGCTTGATGGCCCCAGTGGGGACCTCTGTCCTTCTGTGATGTCTTTGGAGTCCTTGAGGTAGCCTGTTCTCTCTCAGGGCACGAGGCCCCCAGACCAGAGGAAGGCGCCCACGCTGAAGAAGCTCAAGGCCCCTGCAGAGGAGGCCAGGCATGCGCACCACAGAAGGCCGAGCCCATGGTCTCCTGCCCAGGTGAGTCTTTCCATCTCTCCGGACCACGGGGGGCCAGGCAGAGGGGATAGGGGCCTTGTCAACTCCCGGCTGCTATCTGAATGGGGCAGTCCCTCCAGGCCCTTCCAACCTAGGATGAATCCGTCCCTGGCACCTTTCTTCGGCTTCGGCCCCCAGAGGGAACTCCACATCACAGATGACAGGACTCAGAGAGGCTGGTCACCCAGAGAAACTGACCCTCACCTCAACATCCGCTAGACGTCTTAACTTCTCCTGCCTCCCCCTGTCTGCGTGTGAACTTGATGACTTGAATTGCCATTCCCATGAAGACCTACCTTTTGATTGCCTTCCCCCCAGACAAGCTCCCTTCCCCCCTCCCACCCCCCTCCCCGCAAATCTCCACTGGTCTCGGTGGTCCCCCAATGCCCCAAATCTGTGGTGCTGGACTCATCTCCCCGACACCCAGGGTGACAGAACGGTTGATTTCTCTCTTCACCATGCTGCCCTTACCTCCCTCCAGCTCCCACCACACTTGGCACCTTCTACCTGACTGATGTCCTTTATTCCAGGGGTTTATTTAGAACCTGCTGGGTCCAGGCTGTGTTAGGTAGAAGGAAACGAGATTGCCCCTGGTGGACACAGACCCAGTTTGACTCCTGCCTCCCCACGTCCCCATGTCCCATGACCTTAGATTGGCTCCCTCACCTCCAGGAGCTTGTTTGCCCACCTGTAAGCAGGGCGAAGACGCACTTCATGGTTGTTGTGAAGCTTTGTGACAGTGGATAGACCATGTGTCATCGGCGGTTGGCACTCAATAAATGGTGGCAGTCCTCATTTTTATGAGACACATACAGAAATGGAACCCAAGACGTCTGCCTTTCAGAAGCTAAAATCTAGCTGAGATGACAATATGAACCAAAATAAGGAATTAAAAGAACAAATAGCAATCATGCCACATTGCAAGGAAATATAACTGCATTCCCAGTGAGTGCTGTAGGTAGATAAGAGATGCTCACGCATTGGATTTTTCAAAGATTTTGGCGACCTGTGCTGCATTTTGAGGGAGGTGTAGACATGAGCGCTGCTGGTGGGGTGGAGGATGGGAAAATATTCTAGGCTGAGAAGAGACTTTAATACAGAAAGTTTTGCCATGTGGCCAGGGTTTGAGCAGACCAGCTTGGCTACAAAGGAGCGTTTATGCCTAGGATAGGAACTCAGATCCTCTGGTTCAGTGGTTCTTCAACAAGAATGACTTTGGGAGCTTTAAAGAAAGAGAACAGATCAGGCATCCTGCTCCCAGAGATGCATTTGGGTAAAAGTCCCCAGGAGATTAGGAACCATGAACTAACACAACCCTTACACCTAAGCAAAGGGACGCAGTGAGCTTGGAGTGCTCACAGAGGTAAGTTAACCAAGGTCACACTACTGGCTAGTGGCAGGGGAGAACCCAAGTGGACACTCCCAGTCTGGGCCCTGAGCTCCTTTGTCTTGGCTGGACCATTGCAGGGCCCAGGAGGGGCAAAGCTCCAGCGGGAGGGACCTCAAACCTGCTCCCCCCAGAGGGTGCTCCCTGCTTCTCCGGACATTGGCACTGTTTACTGGTTCCCCAATTCCTGCAAACTCCATCCTCCTCTTCCTAACCTGGGATTTCCTGCCTGGCTCCAGAGGCAAGAATGAAGGGAGTTAGGGGTAGAGGGAACCTTGGAGAGGCTACTAGAAGGGAGTTCCAGCTGCTCAGCTGATGGGAGACTGCGGTTCCAGATAGGGCTGGAAGATCTGGGGCAGCCACTGTGAGCAGATGAACCTGGAGTGAAGCCTGAGGCCTGAACTTGGAGCAACCTTTATATGCAGGGGCTGCAAAAGTACACCGCGCCTTCCGCAGAGGCAGGAAAGCACTCCCCAGCCCCGCGGAAGCCTGGGAGAAAGCCCCCAGGAGGAGCTGGGGCTCTCACCAGCTTCCTGGGCTGCAAGGAGCTGAGGAGGGGGACGGACCCGCGACACTCGGATTTGGTCATTCCCTGGGAACTTGCAGTAGAACGGAGAGAGCAAGAGCCACAAGGCGTGGCTCCAGAAGCCGGGCTCCCATGGGCAAATAACTGGGGCGGGAAGAAAAATGGGGCTTAATTGGCTCGTCTGGTTTTGACTTTCCAGGGGATGAGTGGGTGATACGGACGGTAAAGGTGAAGGAGGAGGCTCAGGAGGCGGAAGAGGAGGTCGAGTGGCCGCAGCGCCCAGCGTTACTCCCCGGCCCTTTTCCCGCGCCAGACCTGGGGCCTCTGGCCGCTGCGTACAAGCTGGAGCCTGGCCCCCCAGGGGCCCTGGAAGGACTCGCGCTGGCCGGGTGGGCCCCGAGCGCGGAGAAGCCCTACGGCTGCGGGGAGTGCGAGCGGCGGTTCCGGGACCAGCTGACTCTGCGGCTGCACCAGAGGCTGCACCGCGGCGAGGGCCCCTGCGCCTGCCCGGACTGCGGCCGCAGCTTCGCGCAGCGCGCGCACATGCTGCTGCACCTGCGCAGCCACCTGGGCGAGCGGCCCTTCCCCTGCTCCGAGTGCGACAAGCGCTTCAGCAAGAAGGCGCACCTGACCCGCCACCTGCGCACGCACACGGGCGAGCGGCCCTACCCGTGCGCCGAGTGCGGCAAGCGCTTCAGCCAGAAGATCCACCTGGGCTCGCACCAGAAGACGCACACGGGCGAGCGGCCCTTCCCCTGCACCGAGTGCGAGAAGCGCTTTCGCAAAAAGACACACCTGATCCGCCACCAGCGCATCCATACGGGCGAGAGGCCCTACCAGTGCGCCCGGTGCTCACGCAGCTTCACGCACAAGCAGCACTTGGTGCGGCACCAAAGGGTGCACGAGGCGGCCGGCCGCGCCCCCTCATCTCCCGACGCGCCCGCCTCGCCGGGTTCCCCGGCCCCGTCCCCGACCCCGTCCCCTCCCGGGCCCAAGCCTTTCTCCTGCTCCGACTGCGGCCTGAGCTTCGGCTGGAAGAAGAACCTCGCCACGCACCAGCGCCTGCACCGCGGCGAGGGGCGCCCCTTTGGGTGCGACGAGTGCGCGCTGGGCGCTGCCGTGGACGCCGCCGCCGCCGCCGAGCCCTTGGCCTGCGCGCCCGGTGACACGCCGGCGACCCAGGGCGCTCCGGCCAGCGAGCGGTCCTCCTGCGCGGACTGCGGGCGCGGCTTGGCCCACGGGCAGCAGCCGGCGCGGCAGCGGCGGGTGCACCCGGGCGAGCGGCCCTTCGCCTGCGCGCAGTGCGGCCGCCGCTTCGGCTCGAGGCCCAATCTGGTCGCGCACTCCAGAGCCCACAGCGGCGCCAGGCCTTTCGCCTGCTCGCAATGCGGCCGCCGCTTCAGCCGCAAGTCGCACCTGGGCCGCCACCAGGCGGTGCACACGGGCAGCCGGCCCCACGCCTGCGCCGTCTGCGCCCGCAGCTTCAGCTCCAAAACCAACCTGGTGCGCCACCAGGCCATCCACACCGGCTCCCGCCCCTTCTCCTGCCCGCAGTGCGGCAAGAGCTTCAGCCGCAAGACCCACCTGGTGCGGCACCAGCGCATCCACGGCGAGGCCGCCCACGCGGCCGCCGACGCCGACCTCTCGGCCCCTGCCTGGCCCAATCCCACCGAGGCAGCGGCGCCCCCCCTCTTCTTCTGAGCCGTGTTCTCTCCAGGAGGCTTCCTTGGCTCGCTGGTTGGAGAGACCCATGCCCGACATCTGGGCGGTAAGCACGACGGCCTGACCCCCGATGGCTGTTCTGCCCTCTTTTTTTTTTTTTTTTAAGATTTTATTTATTCATTTGACAGACAGAGATCACAAGTAGGCAGAGAGGCAGGCAGAGAGAGGAAGGAAAGCAGGCTCCCTGCTGAGCAGAAGACGTGGGGCTTGATCCCAGGACCCCGGGACCATGACCCGAGCCAAAGGCAGTGGCTTAACCCACTGAGCCACCCAGGTGCCCCTGTTCTGCCCTCTTTATCTTGTTGGAGAGAAAAAAGTCCGGGCAGGATATCCAGCTTTGGCATTCTGTGACGACAATGCTAAGAGTGAACCCTTGCTGGAAACGGTTCAGGCGTGAGTCCTGGAAAGAATCCCACCAAGAGACCCCATCAGAAATCAGACGTTTGTTTTCTTGGACCCCACTCTGCCAAGGACCCACTGGGTCAGGACCCTCTCCCCGGGGAGTGAAAAGAATTAGTATGTGTGTACTTAAAGTGTCATTAAAATCAAAATCTGAAGGTTCTGGGACTGTTAAATGAGCACCGCAGAGGCGGGGAATCCCTGACTCTTCTCATCCACTGCCCCACCTCAGTCCTCCCCCAGAGGACCATCCCTTCCTATTCCGGGGTGAGCTAAATTTAGCCAGGTGCTGGTAATGGGCTCTAGGAAATGAAAATAAAATAGAGCTCACCGAGAAGCCACTATCCTGCTCCCTGCTTTTAGCTCAGACGCTTGATGGAAGAAACGTGAACATGCGTGCAATTATGGCAAGTGCCGAGGCTACCACGGTAGGGAACACAGAGAGGGGCAGGGCGCCCTGTGGCCATTGCCATGGAGATGGCGTGGGCTCTGGAACTGTCCCCAGGGGATCTTGGAACAGCAGCCCCACCTGCCACCCTGCCTGGCAGCGTGAGGAAGGATGTGAACAGCAGATGAATGTTGCTTTCCCAACACCATCTCCCCTAAGTTCTGTCTTTAAGGTGGATGCTTGATCCCAACATCTCCATAGCCACATGTGCCCAGCCGGCTGGCTAGCTGGCTGGCTGGCAGTGCGATGGAGGGGAGGATGACAGGGAACATGCTGGACTTGGGGAAGGCTCGGGTCTGACCACTCCTGGGCCTCTCATGAGATGTGGAGCAGAGAATCCATTTTCTTGCAACTCTGCTTTCTAATTACCATAGATTGTTGGTTGATAAGGGCTGAGGCCATTTCCAACTCTAGCATTACTATCACCAAAAATAACCCTCGCCAACAGGTATTGGGGTGCCTCCTGCCTGCCAGGCACTACACTGGGGCACTGGGAAAGAATAGTAAGCGAGCCAGACATACTTGCAGGAAATATCAGAAATCCTCGGGCAAGCCCAGAAGGCTTTGGAGGGGGGGCGTGATGAGGGCATCCCAAATCTAGGGAAAGTCAAGGGAGGTTTGCAGGATGAAGACATTTCTTTTTTTTCCCCTAAAGATTTTATTTATTTATTTGATAGAAAGAGACACAGTGAGAGAGGGAACACAAGCAGGGGGAGTGGAAAAGGGAGAAGCAGGCTTCCCGCTGAGCAGGGAGCCCAATGCGGGGCTCGATCCCAGAACCCTGGGATCATGACCTGAGCCGAAGGCAGAGGCTTAGCGACTGAGCCACCCAGGCGCCCCCAGCATGAAGACATCTCTACTGTGAGGCCTGGAGAATGAACACAAGGGGCCAGGTGAAGGGGGTGAGTGGGGAAGAGGGTACATGCAGGGATCAGAGTCCAGCACAGAGAGGCTCAGAGATGGAGCATTGAATGAGAGGGCCAGGAGCCTGAAGACTAGGAGGGCCGACTAGAAAAGCCTTCAGCACAGATCAGGGAGCTCAGACTTTTTCCAGGGGCAGCAGGAAGCCGTGGAAGGGTTTGGGTAGGGCAGGACTAGGATGATGTAGACATGGATGCATTTTAGAAAGACGACTGGCTAAGAGACACCAGACTCGGGATGAGTGGCCCAGCGTGGAGACGGAGATAGAGGGTGGCAATGTCAGCCTGATTTCTGCTTGACGACTGACTACCCGACAGCAGCATTCCGCTGACACGGGAACGCAGGACGGGGAGCCGACTTGCCCTGGGGGAACAGACGTGCGTCTGCTGAGGGGGTGGAACCAGCAGGAAGCAGGCCATGTGGGTGCAGAGCTCTGGAGGGGGCTCTGCGCTGGAGAGAGGTCCGAGGCCCATCAACATGTTCGTCAAGCTGTGGGGCAGTGGATAATCGGCGAGAAGCAAGTGTGGAGTGAGCCAAGAGGGCCCTGGACAGAGCCCTCGGGATGGTCCCGTTCAGGGGACGGCGTGCGGAGAAGCCCAGAAAGATTGGGAGCGTGTGGTGCCAGAGAGTGGAAAGGGAAGCCCCGAGGCGCCCGGCGGGGCTGAGGAAAGGCAGTGTTTCCGGACAGAGGAGGAAGTCAGCAGCTGAAGGGTGTCCAGAGACCACACAATAAGAACTTCCCAATCCTCTGGATTCTGCAGCAAGGAGATCCTTGGCAGCCTTGCCGTGACCTGCTTCTGGGGCCGTGGGGACAGAATTCAGGTTGCAATGATGAATCTCAAATGCACAGTCCCCCAGAAGAGAGAAGAAAATGAGACCAAGGTGCCGGTGGACGACCGAGGTGGCTTAGGAGGACTCTTTGACCTTGACGCAGAGGAAGGAGGACGTGTGGGTCTGAATGCAGGGAGTTTAACTTCTGTGGCCAAGAATGGGTAGGGGATTCCAGGGGACTGTGGCGGTGAGGCTGTAAGTAGGAGCCCCTGAGTTTGGCCCCAGCAGCATTTGAAATACTTGGAAATTTTACTCGAAACTCTGGATTTCTAGCTTCTCTTGGGAGAAGCAGGAAAATGCAGCAACTAGTGGCTGGCAGCAACTAGTGGAAGTTGGCCTCTTCAGACGTAGGAGAGGAGGCACAGTGTGCCGGGGCCCCTGCCCGCCCATCGGCTGTGCTCTCTTGAGTTGCCTCCCAGGCCTCCCAGGCACTGAACTTGTGATTCCCGCGAAACAAAAGTAATCTCACAGACTTTGAAAATCAAACACATGCGAGTGACATTTATGTTGGTCATACCGATGTTTATATTTCTCTAAACATTCTGGAATTCTTATGCAAGAACAACTTTTAGGGGCGTCTGGGGGGCTCAGTCGGTTCAAGTATCTGACTCTTGATACCAGCTCAGGTCATGATCTCAGGGTCCTGAGATCAAACCCCCTCCCCCCGTTGGACTTCATGCTGGGCGTGGAGGCTGCCTAAGGGTGCTTAAGATTCCTTTGCTCCTGGGGCGCCTGGGTGGCTCAGTCGGTTGAACATCTGACTCTTGGTTTTGGCTCAGGTCATGATCTCGGGGTCGTGAGACCCTCCTCTGCACTCAGCAGGGAATCTGCTTGGGATTCTCCCTCTCCCTTTCCTTCTGCCCCGCCTCCTGCTCATGCAAGCATGCACGCTCTCTCTCTTTCTCAAGTAAATAAATAAATCCTTTTAAAAAGACACAAGATTCTTTCACTCCCGCTCCCTCTACCCTTCCCTCTCCCCCTCTGCTCATGCTCTCTGTCTCTCTCTCTGCTAAAAAAAAGAAAAAAAGAAAAGCTTTAGACCCTGCAGCCTATCTGGGGATACCTTCCATGTCCCAGACATTTATAGGACTTCCCATTCTCTTGAATCTTCTTGGCAAGGTGTATCTTTGAATCCTTTGAGTTTGTTGGCAGACAGTCAAGGCATTTAGTGTCGAGCCTGGTGGTCATCAACAGAAGACAAGGCTGAAAACTTAAATGAGTCTGCAGGGAGAGACCGAGTTCCTGAGGGCTGCTCCCAGGGAGGAGTGCAGAGTGGAACAGTGACAATATACACCCCCCACGCCAGCCCCGGAGGGAGCCAGCCCCGGTAGGACCATGCTAGGAAAGCAGCAAACTTTTTACCTTAGAAGCACATCCCAGCACGTGACAGTGCTCTGCAAAGTAAAGCCAAAGTGCACTATTTCTCTGTAGAAGATGAAATGTTTTATTAACTCATTAAAAGTTATTTACTTTTCCCTGATCGTGCTCCAAACCAAGGTTGGCAGTAGCCACCGGGTAGAGAACCCGGTCTTTGCGCCCCACCCCCGGCCTGTACCAGCCACGGAACAACATGGAGGTGTTTAACCGCACCACATGGCCCTCAGGAGTTTACGCCAGACATGAGTTCAATGTTAAGGAAATGCCACATAAGTGCTGAATGGCTCTGTGGCTCTAAGATGGGGCCTGAACACAGAGCTGAGCAGAGACGAGGTCCAGCTCCCAGGCAAGGAGGGAGGGAGAGGACGGCTCCAAACCTGCCTTCTTCCCACACGTCTCCCTCCCACGATCCTCGAAGCCCCCAATCCCTGTGGGGTCTTCTGATCCCGCTCTCTCACACCCAGTGACCCTCCCCAATCTCTCCTGACCGCCATGGAAACTGTGATTCCCCAACTTTTCTTTAAATGTGGCAAAATCTACATTACATGAAATCGACCATTGTAACCATTTTAAAGTACTCACTTCAGTGGCATAAGTTAATTCACATGTTATGTAAACATCCAGAACCTTTTCATCCCAAACAGAAACTCTGTCCCATTGCGTTTTTTTGTGATGGCACAGGTCAATAAGGTTACCCTTGGGGTCGGGAAGAGGCCAGTACAGGCCTGCGGTGTTGGCAGGGGTTGGGGGGGCTGCCCTAGAGCCCGCCCACTGTCCTGGTAGCTGGGAGAATGAGCTCCACGTCCCTGTAGCTACCAACACGTTAGAAAACTCTCTTCCATCCCACAGACCCGAGTTCCTGCATGTGAAGGAGATGGGGTCCAAATTCACTTCCCACCGAGATCATGGATATCCAGCAAGTTTCCGCGAATTGTAATAGTTCACAGAGACCACAAACACCGTGGAGGCCTGGTCCCCACCAGGCGTCCCCCCAGCCTTTCCTCGTGGCCTAGACTTTATCAGAGTCCTCAGGCCTCTCTGTTTCCCCGCTGCACTCCGTCTCAGATGGGTGGGCTGGGGACACTACCTCATCGCTAGCATCTCCCAGGCTTTCTGGTGGCCATCCCCACTCAGGTGACCCATACACATAAGAGCAAGGGACTCAGTCCTGACCAACAAACCCTTCCTCCTCTAAGTCTTTTCCTGGGCTCCCACCTCACTCCCATCCCAATCTCCTAACCTCCAAATGATCTAACTGGGAGATCTTAGACGGAAGGCAACCCCAGAGCCATTCTGCTGGGGCAGGCAGAGAAAGACGGAGAACTGCGCTGGCCTCTGGCATCAGAGCACAGTGGTGAACAGAAGATGGTGCTTCTTACCGGCCTGGGACGTCTGGACCACCCCGACAGCTCCACCGCTTCTTCTAGGATGAACACCAATGAGTGGGGGCACCCGGCGCCCCCCACATTCCATTCCTGTGCTGTTGCTGCTTCTTGCCTTGAGCAGGAGGGGAGAGGGTCAGCGAGGGACCAGCCCGGAGCGCGGCAGATTCAGATACTCAGACTCTTCCTATTGTCTTTCTAGGTGACTCTGGGCTTGGGAAATAAAGTTAGTGATAAAGAGGGCGTCTGGCAGCAATGAAATGGACAAACAAAGTGGGTAAACGTGAGAGTCTTGTGAGAGAGACACAAGTCCAGGCTTCAGCGGGGTCTGCCTAGCCCATGTTAGTAAGACAGAGAAACTTCCACGAAGCCTGAAGCCTGACCTCCCGTTTCTTCCCCCTCTCCTTCGGTAGGGCTGGACGAGGAGGCCCGCTGGCTGGAGGGACCTGCCGGACATCCCTACAGAGTCGCAGCTCAGAAGGACTCCAGGCGTCCTGAGCCTGGTCATCTCCCCAGGCAGGGACACTCTGGCATTTTCATTTTTCACCCATTAAGACTGGTTAAGCTTTAATGTCTGCCCGGCCTCGTGCAAACACGGGAGGGAACTCGAGGAAAGATCTCCCCCTCGTGGCATTTAGAATCCAGAGAGAGGACAAGCCACGGGTCGCTCAGGGGCCCAGCATTCTGGCTGTTCCAGGAGACACCGAAGCAATAGAAGCCAACTCACAACCTAAGCCTTAGGGAGGGAAGGCTTGAGCTTCGCAAAGCACCCAGACCCTCCCGCGGGGTGCTAAGGCCCAGCTGCAGGCTTGGGAGGGGTCCAGACAAGGGGAGGGCACGGGCCAGAGCAGTCAGGGTCGACTTGCACGTAGGAGGCTCCTGAGTGAGTCAAGAAGGACATTAGGACCAGAGCAGACAGAGAGGAGGTGGGAGACTCCAGAACCATCCAGGATGGAGGGTAACTAAGTGCTGAGCTGCGCAGACTGGCGTGGGGCCCCCGGAGGGCAGGTATTTTGGGGTTGTGTGTCAGTCAGTGCCCAGCAAACCCGCCTCTCGAACAATCGGGAGTCCCTCCTTCTACGCACTTCACAGTGCTGGCGGCCACACCGCACGACCCTGTGTCCACTGGGAGTACCCAGAACTACTGAGGGACGGGGCAGGTGGTGTGAAAAGGGTTTGCCTTTACCGCCACCAGCAATAACTGTAGCTAATGTTCACCTAATACTTGCTGTGTGCCAGGCCCTGACCTGAGCTCTGTGTGTGTGTGTATAAACACAGCCAATCTTCACAATAACTACCATTATTATCCCCACCCTATAGATAAGGAAACTGAGGCACAGAGCAAATAAGTCATTCGAACAAGGTCGTTCATTCACTCAACAAACAGGAATGGAGTGCCTGGTATGTGTCAGGCACTGTGAGATGCTGGGAATAACAAATCATAAACTAAAATATTGTGAACACTTAGTTTGTGCTAAGTACTCCCCCAATTAAGGGCTTTGCAGGGGCAGGTCCCTTTTCCTCACTACTACCCTATGAGTGGGCACCATTGTCCTTGGCTTAGTTTTTCTGAGGAGGTAAAAGAGCTTCAGAGAGGCTCAGTCACTTGCCCACAATCACACAGCAATACGTGATAAAAGCAACCCACTGCTTTGGTTTTAGAGACCGTCCTTTAAAAAAAAAAAAAAAGACTGTTTTGAGCTGTGGTAAAATACACATAGCCTGAACATGCACCATCTTTTTTTTTTTTAAAGATTTTATTTATTTGACAGAGAGCACAAGCAGAGGGAATGGCAAGGGGAGAGAGAGACGCAGACTCCCCTTTGAGCAGGGAGCCTGATGTGGCACTTGATCCCAGGACTCCGGGATCATGACCTGAGCTAAAGGCAGATGCATAACCGGCTGAACCACTCAGGCACCTCCGAACACGCACATCTTAACCCTTTTCAGGGGCGCCGATCAGTGGCATTCAGCGCGCTCACATCATTGAGCACCTGTCGCGACCGTCCATCTCCTGAACTCCTCTTGTCTTGTGTGACGGTTCATTTTATGTGCCACCTTGGCCGGGCCATGGTGCCCATATATTAGGCCACATATTGTTCTGGATGTTTCTTGGAGGGGGGTTTGGGATGAGATTAACATTGAAATAGGTGGACTTTGAGTAAAGCCGCTTGCCCCTCAGAATGTGGGCGGACTTCACGCAACCAGCTGAAGACATGCGGAGAGGCAAGACTGACCTTCTCTGGGCAACAGGCCTCCAGCCACGATCTGCAGTACAGGCTCTTCCTTGGGGCTTCCTTGGGGCTCCAGGCTCCTGGCCTTGGGGCTCCAGCCTCTTCCTTCCTTGGGGCTCCAGCCTCCTGGCCTCCCCTACAGGGTCAGACTGGCCAGCCTCCATAATCCCATAAGCAAACTCCTTGTAACAAATCTTTCTCTCTCTCTATGCACATCCTATGAGTTTGGTTTCTCTGGAGAACTCTGCCTGACACATCATGCAAAGCTGAAATTCTGAAAACAACAGCTCCCCAGTCACTCCCCGCCCTAGTCCCAGCAACCACCACGCCACTGTCTGTCTCTACGAATTTGACCACTCAAAGTCCTTCAGAGCAGTAGAATCTCACAATATTAGTTTTTTATGACTGGCTTAGTTCACTCAGCACAATGTTCTTGACGTTCTTTCATGTTGTCTCATGTGGCAGCATTTCCTTCCTTCTGTGGGGCTGAATAATATTCCAATGTAGGTATACATTACATTCTGTTTATCAAGTCGTCCATCAAAGGATGCTTGGGTTGCTTCTCCCTCTTGGCTATTGTGACTAATACCACTGGGAACACAGAAGTGCAAATATCTCTTCGTGTCCTCGTTTTCATTTCTTTTGGGTATACACCCTGGATGGAATTGCTAAACCACAGGCAGTTCTATTTTTAATATTTTTTAAAAGATTTTATTTATTTATCTGACAGAGAGATCACAAGTAGGCAGACAGGCAGGCAGAGAGAGAGGGGGGGAAGCAGGCCCCCCGCCGAGCAGAGAGCCCGATGCAGGGCTCGATCCCAGGACCCTGAGATCACGACCAGAGCTGAAGGCAGAGGCTTAACCCACTGCCCCTATTTTTAACTTTTTGAGGAACAACCCCATTGCTTCCCTCAACAGCTGCACCATTTTGCATTCCCATCAACAGTGCACGAGGGTTCCCGTTTCTTCACATCTTCGCCAACTTGCTGTTTTCCAGTCTTTTTATTTTTTATTTGTTTTTTATTTTTTTATTTTTTTATTATTTATAAACATATAATGTATTATTAGCCCCAGGGATTATTTTCCAGTCTTTTAATAGTAACCATTCTAATGAGTGTAAGTTGACCTCTCATTGTGGTTTTGGTTTGCATTTTCCTAGAGCCTGTACTTCTGTACACCAGATTCTGCTATTTCCTTGCAGAGAGGGCGCTCACATTCCTGGTCTCCAAGGAGCTCAAGTGGATGGACCCAGTGGGTCCAGGTATAAGGGAAGTCATGTGAACAGTCCTGGAATGAAGGAAGCAATGAGTTAGACCTAGAGGATCAGGAGGGCCTCTCTGAGGAGGCGAGGTAACTCGCTGTGACCGTGTCCCTTGGACTAGGCTCTCGGCCTTGTGGTCACATTGCCCCCCTGCATTAATGTCTGTCTGTCTCCTGGGAGAGAGAAAAAGGCTCCTGCCCCAGGGGCCCAAGGCTGGAAGCCACATTTCCGGATGGCCCAGACCTGAGAAAAAGCTGCTGAGAGTGGGCTTGAGCATCTGTTGCAAACTGTTCCCTTCGGGGAGCCACTGTGAGCTGGGGAGTCCCACGGAGTGGTGAGAAGGACATCTGTATGGAAGGGCGGCCGTCCCCTGTGATTTTTAGCAGCGAGGAACTGCCACGGGATGACGCTTAGTCTCCACAGTAAACACATATCGTAACATCCTGAGCAGAGGCAGTGGGAAGAGGGGCTGGCGTCCAGCAAGTGACTCTCGGAGGGGACGAGAGAGGGTGGAGAGAGGCTGTGAGGAGCACAAGGAAGGAAGGGCGTGTTCGCGGAGCCGGTGGGTAGACACCTGGGACAAGAGCCTGTGCGTCACCAGTTCGGTGAAGCTGCCCAGGTCGGGCCCATCTCCAGGCCCCAGGACTGAGAACTGTGTGCAAGCTGCCTGCCTAGCTCGCCGGCTCTGCCTGCTTCCCCTGCACGGACGGACAGACAGACACACACACCGGAGTCCGCTACAGGGCTCCTTCTGGACCACAGGCACTAGATTACCTCCCAGGGCTGCTGTCCCAAAGTCCCACAAACTGGGAAACTGAGAAACGTGTTCTCTCATAGTTCCGGAGGACAGGAGTCCCGAGCCAGCCGGAGGCCCCTTCGAAGATTCTCGGGCAGGAGGCGTCCCAGGCCTCTCTCCCAGCTTCTGGGGATACCGGCAGTCTTCACGGGCTGTTCCTTGCCTTTGTGAAAATGCATAAAGGCAACGGTATTCCAAATGGAGTCCGAAAGCCCTGAAAGGATGGCTCTCACGCGCCACCGCCTGCCAGAGCTCACAGAGCACAGCGGGAAGAAGGAAGGTTTCCTCTCTGCCTAGCAACCGCAAGCTGTCCTCACCTGCAGCCAATGAGAGGCCACGACTTCAATCGCCTGCAGCCAATGAGAGGCTGCCAAGCACTCTGCGCTCCTATTTTCCTCCAATGAACTCTTGTTCACAGCACCCCCCCCTCCCAAATTCCCCTTTCCTCTATAAAAGGCAGTGTCGCCTTTGCTCTCCAGACTTGCCCGTGGTTCCCCATTCTTCGTGTGTTCCCGGTCGCAATTCCTGTGTTATTCCCAAATAAATTCATTTGCTGCCGGAGATACGCTTTGTTGTTTAGCTTCTGAAGTTGGCAGCTTGTAGACGCCTCCCTCCCATCTCCACCTCCGTTCTCACGTGGTCTGCTCTGTGTGTGTGTGTGTGTCTCTATGTCTCTTCTTAGAAGGATCCAGTCACACTGGATTAGCCCACCCTAATGGCCTCATTTTAACTTGACGACATCTGCAAAGACCCTGTTTCCAAATAAGGTCACCTTCACAGGGGTGGAGGATTGGGCCTTCAACATGTCTCTTTAGGGGACAGCGTTCAACCCAGAATACAGAGCTTCACCGGAATACCAAGCCACAACTAGAGGAGGAGAGACGGAAATTCGGGGTCCTGGCATTGGGCGGGGACGTGACCGGGTCGGGGACGCGGCCAGCTCAGTCCAGCAGAGGAGGGCTGCCGGCAGCACGGTTCTGATCCAACACAGGCCGTGGCGGACCTGGGCCCTCCAAGCTCTTGCACTTGCACGTTGATCGGCTGGGGGTTTTCGGAGATGCATCATAGCATTCAAAAAAGCCAAAATATAATCTTTCATTTTACAAGTGGTTTTTAAATTTATATATATTTTTACTTCTCTAACAGTGAAATAGCTTTGACGACCATAAACAAAAAAGCACAGCTGACTTTTAGGTGACTACAGGAGCAACAGAGAACAATCTTCCATCAAACATGACTTTTTTTTAAAGATTTTATTTATTTATTTGACAGACAGAGATCACAAGTAGGCAGAGAGGCAGGCAGAGAGAGAAAGGGGGAAGCAGGCTCCCTACTGAGCAGAGAGCCCAGTGTGGGGCTTGGTCCAAGGACCCTGGGATCATGACCTGAGCCGAAGGCAGAGGCCACTGAGCCACCCAGGCACCCCCAAACATGACTGTCCACACTGGGGCTTATTTGTGAAGAGACAGAGCATGGAGGAGTCACGCAGGGGTGAGGCTTCCCTTGAGGGGTGAGCGAGTTTGAAGAGGGGCTAGCAGGGGTGGTTTGGACAGATGGTGGAGTTGGGGGGGTGTTCCTGGCCAGCATCCTGGGGGACAGTATGGACAGACTGAAGCAGGGCAGGACAGGGTGGGACAGTGAGGTCAGAGGACAGGTTGGGTTCCAACAGTAGAAATTCTTTCTGCCCCTCATTACTCCAGAACCTTCCTTGGCGCGGGGCGGGGGGCGGCACCTGAGTAGCTCAGTTGTTGAAGCATCTGCCTTTGGCTCAGGTCATGATCCCAGGGTCCTGGGATCAAGCCCCGCATCAGGCTCCAAGCTCAGCAGGGAGTCTGCTTCTCCCTCTCTCTCTGCCTGCTGTTCCCCCTACTTGTGCTCACTCTTTTCTGTCAAATAAATAAAATCTTTAATAATAATAATAATAATAATAAAAAGACCCTTCCTTGGTGTTGAGGCAGAACCTGGCCTGTGGTCATAGAGCGGCAGATGCTGTCTGGGAGGAAAGAGATTCCGAGGGCCTGGAAGGGAGACAACCCCCCGCCCCGGGTGGGAGAAACGACTCTTCACTCCCTACTGATCCTTGGAATTTCTTTAACCAGAGACAAGTCTTATACTTCACAGAGGGGACCCCTCTGTCAGGAACAGGTGACGTCTTGTCTTCTCCTGAGAGCTTTGGTCTGGTGAAACGCTGGTGCGCACAGTGGCTGTAGGAGTCGAGAAGCAGCAACTGGGGAGAAGGGCGCATCCAGGTTCTTCCAGAAGAGGGTCTGCTGTCAGGGAAAGCTATTAGGAAACAGATTTTCCCAGCTCTCCAACAGAGGCCAGAGCGGAAGGCCGGGCTTAGGTCAGCCTCAGGGACATTCTTGGTCGACATCAGGACACGGATTTATGTCATGGGCTTACGTAACGTCATTATGTAACATCATTAGGAGCAGGCAAATTGGATTCTACTTCAGGCTTTCCAGAAGCCAGACCCTGGGCTTGCCTCCAGCCCAGCGAGGCAGTTCCTGCCTAGCTCAGAGCCCCCTTTCTCTCGCTGGGATTGCTCCTCCCAAGGTTTCCATGGAGGGCACTCGGGGGGCCCACGGTGCCGTGGCTTCCTCCCAGGAGTGGTGTGGTTGTGGAGGGTGAGGCTGACTCTCTCCGAGTAGGCTGGGCTGTGGGGGTCCTTTCTTCCAGAACAATGGGCCTCGCCGCCATAGCTCTTTGTACCACCTGATGCATGGTCCCCCTGTGGCACCAGGTCCTCACTGGCCGTCCACACAGGTCCAGGCTTGTGGTCCACCTGGACTATCGATATCTTCTCCTCTCTGATCTGGTCTTCAGCTGTTCCTGCCTTGCAATTTGTCCAAGTGACAGGCTGGTCTTCCTTTAACTGGTTACTTATATAACCTGCTATATACACTTTCATTCCTTTCCCTGTGGGAGGCTTCCCCAGGTCTCAATGTCTCTCCACCTTGACCTTCCCTCCTCCTCCTCACTCTCTGAGCCTCAGTTGGCCCCCCAGGGGAATGGCAGTGTAGAAGGGAGGAGGAAAGTTCTCCTTAGGCTGGGGGTGGGGTCATGGCACAGTGTCTTCTGAGGGGCAGGAGGCTGCTGCGATCCTGACTTTTCCTCTCACAGGTGCTCGCTGAGCTCCTCAAAGTCACTGGCTCCCCGAGGAGGCTCCGTCGGGCCACGCTATTCCCCAGCGAGGGCAGTGCACCCTCAGGACAGCTGCTTTCTGCCAGGCCGACGCACCGGACAGGTGGCTCGCTCACCCCTGTCTCTGCGTCTGTTCATTTCCTCTTCTCCACAGACCAGCTTTCCTGCCTCTTTACTCCCGGGCCATGGTGAACGTGGCCTCCCACGGCTTCCACGTTCACCTGTTACCAGGGTGGTCAGTCAAATGACCACCTCAGTTCCAAGTTCCTAGAACGGGAAGGTCACGTTTACCCCCACTCCCCCACTCTGATCAGCTGTGATGGGGGACGCGATCACACGGTCTTAATCGGGGTCCTCAGTGCCTGCCGCATGGTCAGCACTTATGAAGCGTGAGATATTGTGGGCTATTTGTATGTCTTCTTCATACTCTTGCCTCTCCCAGATCTTTTGTAATGACTGTTTTTAAACTGTTGGAATGAAGGTTCACGAATGGAAAGAAGGTGGTGTGGGCCTGTCGGTATATTTCTGATCTGTTACTGCATGACCGACACCCGCGTGGTCAGTGGCTGAGGAAACACACATTATCTGACGGTGCCTGTGGGTCAGAACCCAGGCACAGCCCAGCCGGGTCCTCCGCTCAGGGTCCCCAGGGTCCGATCAGGGTGTCACCCCAGCTGCTTTCTCATCTGAGGCTCAGCTTGGAGGGATCTGGTCCGGACACCCACAGCCTGGCAGATGCGTTTCCTGTGGCTGCTGGACTGGGGGCTGCGGCTTGTGCTGCGTGTCGGTCAGAAGCCCCCCCAGACCCGAGGTCGCCTGCAGTTCTTCTGAAGGTGGCTATGTTCGTGTGGGCTTCTCGACACGGTGCTTACTTCATCAGACCAGCCAAGAGAGTGTCCACTGGTAAGACGGAGACTCGTAAAACCTCACGTGACCGTGGCAGTGACATCTGTCACCTGTGTCATATTCCAATGGTCAAAGGCCAAGTTACAGGTTCCTGCCCACATTCAGAGGAGGGGATCATACCAAGGACTAAACACCAAGAGGTGGGATCATGGGGGCACCTGCAAGTCTGTCCTCCATGGTCAGTTTAGTGGTTCTGAGATAAATGCTAAAGTTCTAAACTCATAATTTCTTAACCTAAAATGGAGACCCTCTGGGGCTAGGGGTCTGGGTTTTACAGGGGTTGGGGTCTGGGAAAAGAAGATGCAGTATGACCACGGCACCTGAGAAAGAGGGAGAGAGAGAGCATTGGTAAGTGCAGAAGGGCATGGCCCCAGCTAGTGTAGGACTGGAGAGGGGACGGGTCCTCACTGGCTGGTTTGCTTGGTATTCTGGACATGCGCTTTTTGTCGTCTGTCTAAATGCTAACTCACAGACATCACCTTTTATGTTGCTGAGCAGAGCAGAGGGAAAGCTTCCGACATGAGTGTTCCAGAATATTCTCTTCGCCTTCCTGGGATGGCTCTATAAAAGGGGTCACAGCAGAAGTGGAGAGGCCCAAAGTGAAGGGCCATAGTAATGAGAGAATCAGGAAATAGCACTAAAGAGGAGTGGGCGGATTTGAGGAGAAAAGTGGCCCATGAACGATAGGCACAGGTGGGCTGTGGTTCACACAGGGGCCATGTGAAGGCAGGTCGCACGGCCCAAAGTTCAAGTTCACGTACAGTGGAAGTGCTTCGGCACCATGGACTTTCCTCTCTGATGAGGCCGCATCTCTCTCGAATAGTAGCAATAACTTGAAGTCTAATTCCCACAGCAAACCTATTTTTTTTTTTTAAGCAGGCTCCACGCCCAACGCAGCTCTTGAACTCACAACCCTGAGATCAAGACCTGAGCCAAGATCAACCGTCAGACACTTAACCAACTGAGCCACCCAGGATCCTCAGACCTTTTTGAAACTGTGTGTGTCATAGGCAATAGCATTTAGAGGGCTGTGAGTCAGCAGGCTCAGAGACCCGCCTCCCTCCCCGGGAGCCCCAGAAAGCTGAGGACTCAGCCCCCAGCAAGAGGACCTGCGGGTGAGGAGGGTGGGGAGAAGGCACCCACTCCTGGGGCCTGTCCCAGAACTGCTGACGTCCATCAGGAGGGCGTGCGGGCCAGCTGCGCACTGCACCAGAGCTGCTCCCTTATCCCCAGGTGCAGGCAGGCTTGAAAATCGCAGACAAATGCTCTCTGAGATGCTGTGCAACACGGAGTCCCATCTTCCACTGCAGAGAGAGTCCCGTTAATTTGTCTAAAACAGGGCACCTGGGTGACTCAGTCGGCTGAGCATCTGCCTTCAGCTCGGGTCATGATCTCAGGGTTCTGGGATTGAGTCCCAAGCTGGGCTCTCTGCTCAGCGGGGGGTCTGCTTCTCCCTCTCTCTCTCCCAAAAATAAATAAAACATATTTTTTAAAGATTTTATTTATTTGTCAGAGAGAGACAGTGAGAGAGCGAGCACAGACAGAGAGGCAGGCAGAGGCAGAGGGAGAAGCAGGCTCCCTGCCAAGCAAGGAGCCCGATGTGGGACTCGATCCCAGGACGCTGGGATCATGACCTGAGCCGAAGGCAGCCGCTTAACCAACTGAACCACCCAGGCATCCCTAAATAAAATATTTTTAAAACTTGTCTAAAACATCCCTTTTCCAGTTGTACGGTGGGCATAGGAGCCGGGGGGGGCGCGGGGTAGGCAGGGCAGGCCTCCTCTTCGTCAGCCTGGGCTGCCAGAAGAACGCCGCCGACTGGGTGCTCAGACAGGAATTTACTTCTCACAGTCTGGGAGTCCAAGATCAAGGCTAAGGCTGGCTGGGTTCCTGTGAGGCCTCGCTCCCTTCTCACAGAGGGAGCAAGTTCTCTGGGGCCTCTTTTTTTTAATAAGGGCACGAATGCCGTCGGACCAGGCCCAGGATCACGACCTCCTGTGACCCTCATTACTTATTCCAAATCCAGTCACACTGGGCTCTAGGACTTCCTTCAACATGTGAATTGGTGGAGAGGGGGGCGGGGGGGGGCATGGTTCAGGCCAAACAGGCCTTTTTAGGCTTTATTTTTTATTTATTTGTTGGGGGGGGCAGAGAGAGAGAACCCCCAGCAGACGCCCCTCTGAACCCACTGCGGGGCCCCATCTCACGGACCTGAAATCACGACTTAAGATGCCACCAGGAGTCCGATGCTCGACCGACTGAGCCCCCCAGGTGCCCCCAACTTCTCTCTTTAAACCTGGTTCCTCACTTGCCCTACGGTGTCCTCCCTCGAAGACTACCCTGAATAAACACTAGGTTCCCTGACTTGACTAGAAAGTGCTCAGAGGGGGCGCCTGGGTGGCTCAGTGGGTTGAAGCCTCTGCCTTCAGCTCAGGTCATGATCCCAGGGTCCTGGGATCGAGCCCCGCATCGGGCTCTCTGCTCGGCGGGGAGCCTGCTTCCTCCTCTCTCTCTGCCTGCCTCTCTGCCTACTTGTGATCTCTGTCAAATAAATAAAATCTTAAAAAAAAGAAAGAAAGAAAGTGCTCAGAGGTGTTATTTTTGAGGCTCCCCTCCTGGCCTGAGGCTGGCTTTGGGCACAGAGGCTGCCACACCCCAGCGCGGCTGAGGGAGGCTGCCTGACGGTGCCAGGTGGGGTCAGGAAAGACAGCGCCCGTCCACGGCCACCTCTGCTTTAAGGCCACCTCAGGACCCACTGCGAGGGGCGCACCTGGAGGGGAGCTCCTCTCCCTGGGCTGTATCCTTCTCCCCCTTCCTGGGTTCAGGAAGACTCAGGACTCCTCACTGACCCCCTCCGCTTGGCTCCCCATCTCTTTCCCCCGGGACAGGGGGAAAGGGGACCCAGTGTCCCATGTTCCCTCAGCCAGCAGGCAGAGGAGAGCTTTGCAAGCTGGAAATCAGCATTTTTGGCAGATGCCTCTCCTCCCTCAGGTCTTCCCCACACCTGGGAGCCGAACTACCTATGACGTCACTAAGGCTCGTGTGTTTGGTAGATGTGGCGTCAATTAATTACACGTGACCCCTGAGAAACGTGGGGGTGAGGTCAGAAGTCCACATACAACTTGACTCCCCTAAAACTTAACTTACAGCCTACTGCAGACCCGAAGCCTTACTGATAACATAAAGGCAATTACCATATATTTTGCATGTTACATGTATT